>SHCU01000131.1:216073-228503 GCA_004307685.1 Ceratina australensis | reverse complement strand
TAAATCTAGTCGAACGCTGAGAAGTTCTGGCGAGCATATGAAATCTCAGAATTAAATTGTAGTCGTAATAAAGAATTGACGGAAACATTAGATGATAATTGTTATGCACCTTGTTCCGTTCTCCTTTGTTAAAATTGACCATCGGAATCGAGGTCAACAGATTTCTCAGAACGCGCACCGAGACCCATGTTCTCCAATTTTTGCGCAATTCAGCCAAGGTACCACAGACCCGGCGATTCTTATCTGAACGAGTTACATTTATCGATATCGGAGAACGTCGTCCGTCGGACGTCAGCGATGTTTCATTCGGATTCGCTCGCAACCCGAATTCCTTCAGGCTCCGCTCCCTTCTTCGGGCCCGTCCGGCCGGCGCTTACGTGCGTGTTACTGATCGAAATGACTGACGTACTGACGGGAAACATCGCGACCCCCCGCTGTCGAATGTCGTCGGCCGGATCCCGCGAGTGACCGATGTGGGTGATTTTTCTGGACCGGGGCAACGTAGAAAGAACACGAAACGGAGCGAGGGATAAAGGGTGGGAGGCAGGGGCCAGACACTCGGGGCAGGAAAGCTACGGGATGGTTGGGATTGTTTCATGAGCGAAGAAACGCGAGAAAGTCCGGAGGTCAAATTGAGATATCAAATATCCAGTCTGTGCGCTATGCTTGAGAGGGAGAGAAGAAGAGAGTATCATCCGATGAGACAGACTCCGTTTAAAGATTTCGATGAAGAATCATAAAAATTACTTGGAGCATTGTTCGAATGATTGATCTGTACGGCTGATATTGTGATCATCGCGTTGGGCGAAGGCTATTAATATTAGAAAGATTCGATGTAGCGATGACGGTCAGGTGTATCGGCGGTAACGTTTAACGACAGCTGAATAGAGACATGATTTAATCGCTGCTCATTAATAGACGGAAGGTTGCCGGTGATCTTTGTTATTACTGCATAATCCTAGTTGCATTACAAACAATATCCTCGTCCGCATCCTTCGACGATGTTACATCGAGAGCCAGGATTCCAGTCGGTTCGCGGAGAGTATCGGCCGGAAGTAGCCTCGAAAGTCTGAACATGAGCCTCGTCGCTATCTGGACCAGAATCTCGATCGAATTGGCTGCGGAGGTTCGCACGGCTTGCGACGTGCAAGGAGCGGAGGAGGACGGGACGACCGGGGGTAAGGAAACAGAGGGAGAGAGGGAGCCGGAGGAGAGGCGTCGTGTATTCGAACGAGCACGGCCGACACCTTCTTGCTCTTGTTTGCCACCGACTGCGTGTAATTTCTTAGCAAAGGCGTTAATGAGGGGCTTGGCTCGGGACGGTAGATCACCGCGAACCTCGAGAGAGCCGCCGGGCCCTCTACGTTCTCTCGCACACCCATTCTCTCCCCTTCTGCCCTCCTTCCCTCTTTTGTTCTCTTCTATTTTCTTCTCGCTTCCCTTCGCGCCGTTCGCATCCTCCCTCTGTCTCGCCTCGTTTCGTCCCCTACACGCGTCCCTTCTTCCCTCTAGAGGTGCTCGCCACTCTCGCTCTCTCTCTCTCTCTGTCGCTCTTTCGCTCCCTGAGACCAGGGTCTCCACGGAGGTGGTGTTCACGAGCTGTGCGCCTCGAGGTAGTGCTACCGTGTACCTGAATTCCGATCTACGCTCAGATACGGGACTGAAGCTCGCCAAGGAAGTATCTAGATGCCGGTGTATCCAGGATACTGCTGCTCACCGTACGCCTTCGGCCCCGAACCACCGTTCCCAAAGAAGAAACGATCGTCGGTCCCATACTCACCGTCCTCCCTCTTCGGAGGGCTTGAGAAATTATCCTCAAGCCGAAACTCGGGCTTCTGTTACTCCCAGTGTAATCCAGCGGATACAAATTTTTCGATTCATCTTTTGGCAAGCACGTTGCGGTACCGATTCGACGAACCATATCATTTCGTCGCTCGATTTACGATTCCTCGTGAACTCGCTGTACGTTTCAATGAAACCAGATGCCAGTTGAATGGCATCGGGTTTGTTAATCCGAGAGTTAAGACGGGTCAACGCGAGCGATGTATCTCACCGGCTTTCAGAACGGACAGAGATATCATCGAATGGGATATTGAAAAGAGACGCGGCGAAGCAACCTTCAGCTCGAGATTTTATTAACGCAATGCCACCGCGGCTGACCTTCCGCTGATTTTATTTCGAATTTATTCCCGTATTCGCGAGAACCGAGAACGATTTTCACGTCAAGCTGCCCCTTACGACTCGACAAAGATCCTGTCGATTTATTAATAATCCGGTTCTCGCCGGTAGAAAAAATCGGGTCCACTCGACCTCTGACCCTACCTCGCCGGGTGTAGGTGGCGCGACCAGTTTTTCAAGAACGCGCCGCCAGCATTCTGGGCATTCGTTTTCGCGATATGCCCGCCGCCTCTCTCTCTCTCTCTCCCCTCGCAGGGAGCCGAGGGCTTCTCGTGGTCGCGCCGTGAAAGAAGGGAATGGAATTCGGTCGTAAAGCAGCTGGAGAAAACGGTCCACCGTTCGTCGCGACCGCCGCGTAGATACAGGAGGAGGAGGAGGGCTAGAAGAAAGGCCGTAGGGTAACGCGACGCGCTTCACCTACACCGAGAAAATAGCGGACAACGTTTCGCGTCGTAAAGGCTGGTCGGGACGAGCCCGCTTCTGGTCGCGTCGCGTAATGATTGGCTTCCGCGAGATTGTTCGGTGCCCGAAGATGAGATTCGACGAGGATGCTGCTGCTGCGCAGCAGCAGCAGCCTAGCCAGTTTCGTAATCGAGCATGGAGGTGCGTAAGATGGTGTGGGAGATGAATGATGATGAGTACCAGGTTGCTCGAGAGCTTGGGAAGCTTTCCTCTGGGAATGATGCCGCGAAGTTGAAGTTGCGATGACTTTGATAAAACCTCGCGGATACCCGTGCGGAGGGGGAAGTAGTTAGGCCGCGTTCCGTGAAGTCGAGGAATTATTCGATCGACGTTCTTAGTTATTTTTTTTCTCTCTCCCTCTCTCTTTCTCTCCTCTTCTTGGGAGAATTAAAAGTGTCAAGAGTCGTTACGATACCGGTCGTAAATTTCCATAGCACCGCGATACGTTGTAGGAGCTGAAACGATCGGACGTTGTACTAAGTGCATTTCGCATTTACACGAACAATATCGTTTGCTGCGTATGGATAGCAAATATGCATGGATCCGGAAGGTCGACATCGCGCGGGTCGCGCTATAATACCTTACAATAGCTAACTTGTCGCGTTAGCGTAACTTATACTTTGATATTTTATTTCCCCGGCAATCTCTTATTGGCAAATTGCGTCGCCAATGGGGAAAACGTGTCCGGGCAGGAAACTTCGTGCGGAATTATTGCTTTTCCTAGAAAATTACCGCGTATTAAACTCGTTTAATTTACCGACTTTTAGTGGGCAATTAAACGGCTGGTAATTAGAATTTCACCGAATTTAATTGAAATTATTAATAACTACAAATTGTTTTGCGAACGCTTATGTGGAAAGGCGTGAAAGTATCCGCGACGTTTTTCTTTTTTTTTTCAACTCGCGTCTCCCCCGTCCTGTTCGAGGAGGTGTCATTTCGCGTTCTTGGACAATTTCAAGAGAAGCGGCATCGGTGCGACGCGACGCGCGCCGTAAAAAGAAAGTGAAATTCGATCGTAAAGTCACGGAGGAAATCGCTGCTCGTTAATTATGCAGGTCGTACCTTTCGGGAGTCTCCTTAATTGCGATTCCGTTTTGATTGATTGCAATGACGTTGCTGTTCGTGGAAGCGCGCATACCGTAGGGAAAAAAAATACGTCGATTAAACTGCCTTGAGATACCAAACAGGCAGCGATGCGCTAGATGAGCGAAGAAAAATTGACAGTAGAAAGTCAGGGTTTAAACAATGTCTAACTTCTTCAGGGAATACTCGTCTCTTCGTGTCGGTCGATTATTTTACATTATTGACAAACAGGATTGAGCAAGGCACCGACGCGGTTGACCCAAAATCTAGTAATTTACATGTTGAAAAGCGAGGGGACGATGAAACCCTCTCGCGGAGATCCGAAGACAAACATTCGACGCACGCAAGTTGATGGATCCGTGATTCTCACGTGCGTCTCGGCCTCTGGAAGCGGCACGGAGCGCCCATCGCGGTGCGTGCTCTCGGCGAATGAATCCGGAATAAATCAATAGCGGTATGCAAACTCTGAAGTCACAATGGAGGATTGAGGAATCGGTCGGAGGCCGGCACCAAGTAATTTTCCCACGTGTCCGCGTGGGTTATCCGCTCGGCTCGCCTCGCGATCCAGGAGCATCGTTTAAACCCGATGTCGCTCAACGCGAAGCTACGTTTTACCGAGCCGCATAGTTGCAGCCGGCTATGCTTGTAATCAACATACCTCGAAAGCTGCGGAAAAAGCACAGCTACCGCGAGGCTACGTTTCGCGTCTTCACTTACGATTCAATGTTTGTCACTCTTTTATATTGTAATGACATCTCCTGTCACAGTCACACTTACACTAATTAGAATGTATAAAACTATTTTACGAATAAGTATTATAAGAAGATCTGATCTTCGTTGTAACTACTTAAGTTCTTCTTCAAATTTTTGTGACTATAGAAATAGTTTTATTTTAACTAAGAGTAGGACACAATAAGATTTTTATTCTTATATTATGACATTGATCATACACTCTGCAGATTATTATCAGCATATTCATATATCTATCTAAAGTAACTTTCGAATCGAATTCTCAACGATCCATTGAGAGTACAGAGAAGCACAATTTATCTTCGCACAATACTCTTCTATCTTAAAGCAGCGAAGACTTCGTCGCGGTTCATAAATAAATCAACAAGTAGAACAACGAGGATGTATCAAACGGGTTCCATAAACGTCTCTCGATCTTCGACTTCTCGATGGGTACATTAAAAATCGTACCAGGGAAAGCGCGCGAGGTCGTTGTTTGAGAGGAAAGTCCGCGGAGATAGGTCGCCTCTCGATTTCTTCTTCTCTCTAGGCGCGTCTCCGCGTTTTGTTTCCGCGGCGCGATTCGCAGCGGCGGACAAAATTTACGCCGCGCTGGCAAGAAACGCGCCGCTCATAAAGCGCATGGCATAAATCAGGAGAACATCCTCCCTGCCCTCTTTGCCCGACCTTCCCTCTCTTACCAACTCTCCTCTGCCCTCCTCCTCCGACCGACTCGATCCGCGATTCGATTCTCTCGACCGGTGACTCTAAGTTCGAACGGGTCGAGGAACCTCGATGGTAATTACCTCGAGATACTTACCAATCCTATGCGATTTTATAAATGACTTCTAACCATCCTGTTCATCATCGAATTCTATTTAATATCATAACTTTTATACGGAAATATATAGTTAGAAATGTCCAAATATATTTGCACGTTTACCGATCGATCGATATCGATGCGAACGTCACAGGATTTCAATTTTCCAAATCGCTTAATAAATCCAGAGGCTAACTGCAGACGAGCCCGCATATCTGGAAACGATATATCGTTTCTGGAAATAGTCGCGTGTCGCTGGCGGACAGGGATACACTGTCTCCGGGTAGGAAGGCCGGAGGAACCTGGAAGGCGAATTACAAACCGGGTACTTTGTCAGGTGGACGCGTGACTAGCGGCAAATGAAGCGAGTTACGCGCGACCGAGCCGCATCGCTCCGTGAAAACGTCGTCTTAGTTCCGCGAGCGGGCTGGCTAGCTGGCACGCGTTAGAAATCGTTCGTTCGTAACTTTACCTCATTCGCCTGGTAAGAGGGACTTCCTGCTCCTCTCCTCTGGCTTATCTGAACACGTTCATTAAGCAAACGCGCGCGCATCTAAGGTTTACCAATTAAATGTTGAGATTCGTGGAGCGAATGAAGTTTTAAATTTATTTTATTGGAACATACTTGATGATAATTAAATTTTTGATGAATACGTACTATCAAGTATTTCATAGAAAATCATTTTTATTCCGTGTTAAAAAAATGTTTGAACATTTTCGCGAGGCAATTTAAGAGAAAAATATTGGAGATGGATGAGGTACATTTGAAATCTGGGAATGGCAGCACGGTCTGACCGAGATCGTCCTCCAGGGAAGGGAGTGATCCCCACCTGATCCGATACGAGGACGAAGCGAAATCGCGCGTATCGCCTAACCTCGCGACCCACGCCTCGCGACAATGTTACCACCCGACGCTTTCACCGGTCAGACCAGAGTCGAACTATCGTTGCCGGATAGCGGCTGTCGCGCAATTTCTGCGAGCCAGCTGCTCGCCAATAATGGTTCAAAGGTGAAGGAGGAGAAGGTTCTGAATACGGATGGAGATTGAAATGTGTTAAATTAAGGCAGCTGGTAGCATGGAAATTATTTCCTGATTCTTGTATCTCAGCCGTCGTCTTTAAGAAATAAATATACGATCTTCGAAGATCAAATCCCGTGATCTACACTTGGCATTCTTCCTCGTTAGGGAAACACAGATTCTTACAAATGCTCAGAAAAATATTTCAAAAGTCCCACGTCCAGCTATCTTGAATTATTCCACGATTAGAGTCCTCGTTTCCCAAAGATTAAAGAAGTAAAGTTCGCCTCTAAATAACCACAACGTGTAGGCCTCGAGAATAGGAAGAAGCTTGGTAAATTGCTTTTATCGGGACATCTTTCAAACCCCAGGCGAGATATTGAGATACTGTCTCATCCGACGGTAGCCCAACTACTTTTTACGAAAAAGGTAATAAACAAGAATTCCCCGGGACACATACATTACCCTGCCCGGCGACGAGACACGTGGATTAAGCATTAAGTATTGAAATTTCGGTAGATTAATCAGGGAAACGCGGCGGCCCTATGTATCGTAGTGTTCTAAGAGCGCGAGGTTCCTCGAAAACGTGACTTATGTCATTTTGCCTCGCGAGCATAGTTATAACTAGGAGGCGGGATAGGGGCGGCTGATGTGACCCGCGGTAGACTTTCACCCGCACTCGCTGCGACCTCACGCATACGAGCGGATTCACCGGCATAGTCGAGCGTCTCACGAACGCCGACGACACCGCTCGAGAGCACCGAGGGAGACAGGAGACACGAATGGGAGTCGAAGAGTGAGAGAGAGTTGAAAAAGAAGAAGAAAAAAAAACGAAGAGGAGAGGCAGCAGCAGCCAGCGTGGCCGAGAGTAGACAACGCGCCGCAGGGAGGGACAAGGAGGCTTTTCAGCTGGAGGTGGAAACGAGAATGGTGAAGAAGGAGGATAAACCGGCACCTGCAGTACCCTCATAACATATAGTCGTGCCCCTCTCTCTCTCTCGCCGAGGTCCGAGTGGACGTCTCCGGCTCGTACTTACCGTACGCATATCCGCGGGTGTTGGACCTACGCGTTTGACGGCGAGAACGCAGCTCCTCCGCTCGCGCGACACCTTGCTCCTTTCTTTCTTTCTTTCTTTCTTTCTTTCTTTCTTTCCCTCTGTACCACCGATCCGTTCTTCCTTATCGCCATCCCCCGTGTCTAAGCCGGTCGGAGCTATCCGTCAGGGATTCGAGATCTCGCGCGAGGATATACAATGTATACGGCCCTGCCGGTGGATGGCCTCGCAAAGAGAACGTTCTCGCTGCGTCTCGCTATTTGTCTTCCTCGCCGTTGATATCCGATACGCCGCGCCGCGGCTACCTTCTTCGACTCCGGTCGCGCTCCATCGAAGACAGACTCTCGATGGGATCGGCTATAGGGGATGACGCTAGCTCCCAGCGATTTCGTGTTCTCCTATCTCGACCCGACGAGCTTTTACGGTATTCGTTGATCTTGAGCATCGTAATGGAAATTGACGTAAAGAGCTCTCGTGTAGGGGCCACTTTATTCGATGAACGATTCAGGAGAATTTGTTGTAATGTGGAAAAATGTCAGTGTGGGACGAAACTACGGCCGTGAAGAGCACGTACGCGAGGCGACGCGAATAGAAACGTGTTCGTCTATATACAAAAGCGTAGGCGGCGCTCCTAGCAGGTGCTCATTAGATTACAGGGACGATGTTCGAGATGTTAGCCACCTTTTACTCACTGCTCGAGAGGCCTCCACGCAAGATTGGGATCTCTGCGGTGTTCGCTTCTCGACATCGTTCGGGACCACCATCCTCCTCCTCTTTCCTTTCCCTGCGAAAACACCGTGCGCCACCTCCATTTGTTTCATCTTCGCTCTCTTCCTCTTAACAATTTTTCCTACTGAAAATAACCGCGAGGCGGACGTAGTCGAAATACGTTTTCAGCCGATTGTCTCGGACGATATCGGACGAGCATTGAGATTTATATAAAACGCTGTAATTCCTAAAGTGAAACGCGTCGATAAATAACGTGAACGCGTCTGTTGCCACCGGCAATCACCAATAATTCTTGCCCGCATCCTCGCCCCGTTAAAATATGTCGGTCCTACCGTGTGACGGCCGTCCATCTTCCACGGGGTTTGATCCATATAAAACCGCGCGAGGGTAAACGAACACCCCTCGGAATTCGGATTGGTATCAAAGGGTAGAAAGGATCCGATGGGCGCCGGTAGTGCATTTATCGCAGCAGGAAGTCGCCATACAAATGATAATCTAAGCTCGGGTCCCGTGGTCACTACAAGTTCTCCCATTTGCGGAGTCCTGGGAAAATTCTTTAACAACTATGCGCCCATGCGCGTTGACGCCAGATACAAGCTTCGTCGGTATCATAAAATTACGGGGAGATTGTTTTTATACTACCTTGTCTTTGATATTAATAATTGGCGTTTGGTATTTCCGATTCAGACACTGATTGAAATTCTCTCCGATTTATAAAAACAGTAATAGGAATTTCTAAAATGACAAGCGGTGAAATTTTGTGTTATCGTTAGATATCAGTGTACAAGTTTTTCCCGCGCAATAAAATCAAAAGAAGATTGTCTTCATTTTACTCCGCCTTTGATATCGATAATTGGTGTCTGGTATTTGTAATTTAGACATTGATTGAATCTATTTAGATTCAGAAAAATAGTGATTGGAATTTCTAAAATGAAGCGCCGGGAGATTGGAGAAAAATACAACTCACCGACGCGAAATGTCTGACTGCATACGATCCATTTCTACTTATCGCTTCCTACTGCCTACTGGCTAACAAGATATTCATACCGCGATCTTATCTAATATACCTTTCACTGGCATTCTTATAGAAATATTTCCAATATGTGAGTGTTTTAAATTTTCAACAAGAATTAATTAATTGAATTATCACTGAAACTTCGCAATTTCAATCCCATGTAGTCTGCTATTAAAAAAAAAAACAAATTTATTTTATACGTTCTATTTATTTCTACGCTATTTGCTACCGAAACTACTCTATGGAACATCCTGTAGCGTAAGAAGCCGGGCGTGCGCTACCGCAAGCGGGTGTGAGCTCGCGACCCAGGCGCCGGGCCCGGGTCTCGGGCGACTTGAATTTGTCGCTCCATATCTCGTCCCGGAATTTATGAAAGCCGGCCTCGCCATAATTTACGCGGGCAGCGCAGCGCGCAGTAAATAACGGCGGACAAAGCGACTCTGGAAGGTGCAGGAGGGCCGCGGACGGGCATGGCCTGGCGGAATTCAGAGCCCAGGAGGCCCTCGAAGTGGAATCGGTAACACGCCTTTCGCTCCCCCGCTGCCATTTCACGCTATCCTTCCTCGCCGTGAGAAAAAGAAGAGATTTCAGAGAGTAACAAAAGTCGTGGGATTAAAAGATGCGTTCGAGATTTGATAGCAAGGAATTTTAGTTGAAATCCGTAGCAAAATGTGTCCCATGATTTTGTTTTCACCGTTTATCATGGTAAAAGAAATTTCAGTAGAAACTTATAGACGGGTCGTTAATGCCGTCGTTTCGTTCAACAAGCACCGATCAGAAAAAGAGGTTCACCACGGTGAGATTGTCCCGATGATCGTGATCGGGATCTCCTCGTGCGACCGATTCTAACCCGCAGGAATCGGGTCAGAGGAAATATCTTACAGGGAGCGGGACGTTCACCGGTCGCGCGCGCGTTTACGTTCGTTTCGTACCCGCGAGGAGAAGGCGCTCGCCCGATGCCACGAGTGCACGAGCTCGGATCACCGAACAGAATCTAATTACCGCCTAATTAGGACGATCGTGTATCGTCGGACGCGATTGCATCGAACAACGAGTTAAGGAGCGTTGCACGGACTAAGTCCGATGGGCAATATTTCCTCTCCGGACGACTTTCGGTATACACGGTGAAAATGATTAGCGACAAAGCGGGGCGAACTCGGTCGTTAATTACCGGTACACACCAGCGTGATACCGTTCCGAAAGCTCTTTTCCCTCCGCGGCCGACACAAGTTCGCACGGATCGAGAAAAGAAGAAAGAGGAAAAAAGAGTGGCTCGGTCACGGGGGGAAGCCCGTTACTTAATCCCATTAACATAATCGCAGCTGACCGATCTAGCGCGCCCTCGCAAATTAAGCGTGAATTTCGCGTCGAACGTCGGCTCCTGTAATGTTTCCCCCACTCGTGCGCGGAATTGCACGGTTCACAAACATTCTCCTTGGCCTCTGTAACGTCGCTAGGTAAAGGCCGAACGGAGAGATGCAGAGGCAAAGAAAAGAGATCCAGTAACTGACGGCCCCGGCCGACTTTAATGACGATGTTAATTAATATATTTGAAGCGTCGGCGACGCGGCGAGACGGCACGAAACCGCTTGCGCCGATTAGCATAAGCAAACGCGGCGCGAGTCGAGGTGCTCGGTGAGCCGGCCGAAGTGTTAATTCCTCGCTAGGTCGCCGTGTGGAAGTCAGGTGATCCTGTGGAAGAGGACGAGGTTCGAGCAGAAGGAACGCATGTATCTAAGGGGGAAGAAATATCATTGCGACACGGGCTGCGCGAGAGTCGAGAAGCTCTAAGGAGATAGAGACGAAGTATTGGGAATGATATCTTCATGGGAGGAGGAGGAGGAGGAGGTGAACGAGTACGTCGCGAAGTGAGGAACGTTGTCTCCGAGTAGTACCAGTATGCGAAGTAGGGAAAACAGAGGAATCTTTGAAAGAGGAAGAATCGAGGAGCAAAAATCAGGCTTATGAAAGATGCATGAGAGGACGGTACGAAAACAGAAGCAAGATGTGCTATTGTTTGGTTAAGAGAAGTGCTCAATAAAGAAAATCGTGTGCGGGAAAAAATGAGGCGAAGCTATGCGACGGATGCGCAGATTTCGTAAAATTAGTTAAGGCACGTCGGAGTGTCTATGAAAATTCATCAGGCATTTAACGAGCGGCGACGGTATTCGTAAACGGGCTGGGAGGCTAAGGACAGGAAACGATCTGGCACCGAATGCGACGACGAGTGTTGGTAACGGAGAAAAAAATAATGAGGAGGGGAGATCTCGTGTGACGAGGAAGCGCGAAACGACGCGTGTGTCCAGCGCTGCGTGGCTCCTCTTAATGCGAGCCGAGTGCTCGGCAAACAAAGTCGCATTAGTGCGCACCCGATCCATTAATGAAATCAAAACGAAGCTCGAGCGAGAGGGACGAGCCGCCTCGTTCCTTTCCCCGGTCGTGTATTGCGTCACGTTTAGAACTGGTCAGTCCGACGCGCGGCGGATTCACCGTGGGATCACCGAGCAACACACGCCTAGTCCACGATTATGTCACAACGTAATTTCATCCGTTTTACGTCTTCATGCGACCCGGCTGATTTCGTGTTTCGTCAGAGCGCGAGCTTCGTCGTTAATACAGCGTAATAACAGCCACCAGTCGGCGAATATCGCGGTATATAAATTACCAGCGGGGACGAGTATCGTCGGTTTGTTAGCCGCAAATTGCGCAGGGTGCATTTCCTCTAAGCGATGTTTCCTGAGGATTTAGTTTGAGAGATGAGCGGCTAATGAACGAAGCGTATAAATATTCTGGAGGCATTTGGGATCGACCCCGCAGCGAGGGAATATGGCACTATATAAAAAAAATTTTATTATTCTCCCAGGTATCACGGGATATACAGCTATCACAATTATCGCGGAGGAACGATAGAGATTGCTATTAATTAAGGACAAACGGTGAATTAGCGGAGACGCTTAGGTACATATTAAGTCCCGTATCTCCATAATTCCAGCCAAAGGAGAAACTAATCCTCGCGCTGGTATCTATAACACTCGATAAATCGCGGCAACATCGTCCGCCATAATTTTCCACGATTTCCTCCGGGATCGCTCAATCAGCTGCCTCTCGCAAGCACTTGTCACTCAATCTTAATCTCACTACAGCCCCGTAAACACTGTTCTCGGCTGGTTGCGCAAAAACCGATTAATTCACGCGCTTATACATGCTAGTATTCGCGCCGGCCAATCTTACAGGCTACGAGTTACTCGCGCGGTTCGATTAGACGGTCATAATTTAGCCGTCGCAGGGACCGTGCCGCTCAGATTATTTTCCATATTTACGATATTCCGCGACCCGCGAGA
>SHCU01000131.1:184452-203981 GCA_004307685.1 Ceratina australensis | reverse complement strand
GGGTTGCATAAAATCTGTGAGAATGGTTTCTCTTATTTTAGTTACAACCCTACGGTTGATTCTATAATAGCTGATATCAAGTGAATTAATGTAAATAGATTTTGAATTAACATTTATTGTAAAGAAACTTTCTAGAAATTAATTATTAATATTTTATTTACTAATTTTTTGTTGTAGACACCGGCTTGATGCGCGTTCGCGGGGTTCATCTGACAAGGTAAGGTTCAACCAGAACTTTTGATCTGTAGTGTATGCTTCCACGGCGAGTTCGAATCACGGTATTCGGTGTATAAGAGACGAGAGAAAGAGGGCGGCTTTCCGCGGGGATTTGGCACGACTCGGTCTCGCCTCTAAATTAGTAATTGCAGCCTCCGCGTGACGTGGCGCCCCGATAAAAAGCGAAGGGCCCGTAATGCCGCGGCGATACGAGGTCACGAACCACCGAGCAGACTTAAAGTGAATACTTACCCGGTCGCACTCTCGCTCGCTCGCTCGCTCGCGCTTATGCACGCGAGATAACGCGCGTTCACGCGAATCTGTGTGAACCGCGCGCAGCGGAGGGGGCGTAATCCGCGGCGACGTGTATTCCCACGTCGTGCATTTCCCCGCTGCGAAACGCTCGCGGTTGTGAATCGCTTGACCGACCGCTAATCCCGCGGAAGCGCGCGAGCACTGATCTTCATGATCCTCGCCTCTTAAGTTGAATCGATCGACCGGTGCGGTACTTGTCGTCGACGACGACGACGACGGGCGATCGTCGGGGCCAGCCGGAGGACCCTCGCGGGACGAGCTCGCGTCTAATGTTTGATTACGCGTCTCATAGAGGTCGGATGTCATGGGAAAAACAGTGGGAGAGCTTTAGGCTCAGCTTTATCGCGATTTTAGTCGCTTACTCACTTTGCTTCCGTGCCCGATTGTTGAATGCGATGACTACGCTTAAGCGGAGAAACGGTACACGTCGGATTAGATTAAGGTATATCGAAGTTCGATAAGGAGGCTTTCTCAGGAAGGTTACGATGATTGATAACGATTTATAGATCATGTAGAGAATTAATTTATTTGAATTGTTTCGTCGAATCATCGATTGCGCGATGGGTAAGTTCAGCGTTAATTAATACTGAGCTCACGCGTGGCTATGCTTGGAATGCGGCACTCTTCCAACGTCCTGTCGAACAGATCTAGAAATATCCTTAACGGGGAATGCAAATCTGGGCTTACGCGGCGTGGGGGACGTGGCTTCCCTCCGAGACGTCACCTACGTTCGCCCGGTTCGATCGTTAAAGTACGAAGTCACGTTCGCGTGCACGACTCTAAATATGTAGATCCCCGAAGATCTGCTCGGAGGCCAGGTCTCTGAATATTCCGTAGGCATCGCCGAATTCCTCGCGAAGCTTTACGAGCTGCACGAGCGGGCGCGGGAGATATCGCGATGCTCGTTACTTAGCAGGTCGCCGCTGCATCGGTTATTCCGGAAAAATCATCGGCGCTCCCCCGCCCTCGCGGAAACGATTCACCCACGTGATCGTGAAAGTTGATTGTCCCTCTGCGTGTAATAACACACGTAAACGTAACGCGTAATTAACCGCGGGACACGCGATGAGAATTCTTGAAGGCGCGCGTAATCGGCCTCGTGAAAGGGACACGAGGCTGTTCGCCGGGGTATTCGACGCGAAACGGGAAAACGGTGTGCACGCGGCAGATAAGAAGGCGGTTTGCTCGGGGCTGAGTAATCCTCGCGAGAATAACGCTTCAAGCATCCGCTCACGCGGGGCACGTGCGGTCAATCCGACGCGAACAAAGTGCGAACATCGAGTTCGTAACCGGCGCCGATGGAATCCGGGCTAGACTCGCACCGGAGATCGAGTGAAGTACCCGCGATGCATAACTCTGCGAGAAAACAGTTTCGAGTTCGTTTAATTTATGGGACTGAGATAAAGCGCGAGGGATGTACGACGTGTTCGTAAGTTTTGAAGATGGACAGTCAATATTGTGATAGACCTTTGTAGAGAGGTAAACGCGTGGAAAGTACGTGAAGAAAGAGGGAGATGAGAAAGAGTTACGTGAAACAGGTGCACGAGAATCGTGCGTGGCAAGTTGATGATCAGATGGCAATGTCCCAATACTGAATGGAATAGCTTACCTATTATCAGCAATCTTTAATTCACGCTTCGCTGTCCAATTTAAATCCACGGAAGACGTTAAATGAACGGGGGACCTTAATGATCAATCGCAGCAATTAACCGCTTCGATCGCTGCCAGTGAAACGCAACGCGTGAAGAAAAATGAATACAAACGAGCACGTGCCAACGAGGGTACACGGTGTACGCAAGAAATGGAAGAGCCAACAGCGGTTGGGAGGGGTCGGTACGTCAAGTTTCGCGCGCGGGCACGTTTCAAACCGGTGCGTCAAAATCGCAACGAGCGTAGGGGCTGATTTCAATAACCGCGTTCTTCTTCGTTTTGCTCGCTTCTCTTGGCCCGCGGTGCACATGCTCTCCCTCGATGTACCCTGCCAGGGCAAAAGGGGTGGAGTGGCCGCCATTTGCCGCGTTATGAACTCGGGCACCTTGCTATTAACGCGTCTCGTGAAAACCCGAGGAATTATCGCGAGCCTTGAGCGCCAACCACTCGCTACTGATATATCGAGTTTTGCTGTTGGAAACTAAAAGGGTTTTTCAAGTGAAATTAGATTTAGTTAGATAAGATTTCTGTGATTTTTACTGCGTGTCGTTTCTCCGCGTGATTCGGCATTTGTTCCCAATCAGATCTGTCCTGTTCCAAACGGTTAAAATGAACACGAACGTTCTGCAGAATTGTATATGAGCTGAAAGCGATGGTTGAGAACACGGTACATGCCTGAGAGCGGAACTAACGAAAAATTCCGGGCTCGCTATTGAAATCAAGACAAAAGATCGTTCGGCTGGTTGATCGAAAATTCAATCTACGCGATTCGATCTAAGTGGATCGGGCCTCGGGGTACGATCGTGTTTGAAAGAGCAGCGCCTATTACCAGGCGCCCGTTTCTCACCTCGCCGTGCGCCAGCCGGAGGAGCAGGAAGAAGAGAAGCGGACAAAAGCGCGTTCGAGATTCCAATTCGGTCGTGCTCGCGCCACGAATTATGGCGGATGCTGTGCCCTTTTGCATCGCGCCCGTGTGCACGCCACATGGAATCGTAGAACAGAGACCGGCTAACCTTTTCAGCCACCGGGGGGATCCAGTTCAGTCGATCTATGGATCGCACTCTCGCCTCTGGAATGGGTCCAACGAGCTAGACGATGCTTAAGAGGTGTTTGAGACGATTCCTAATGAGCTATTGTTATTAGAAGGTTAATAAACGAAAGTCGGAGATAGTAATCACTTGTTTTCTTTTGGAACAAACTTAACCTGAAATTAATGGAAGATACGGCGGTTACCTCAAGTCCTTGAATTAAAAAAATTACTTCACATTATTTTTCAAACAAATTTTATAATTCTTGCGTATTAAAGATCAGCTTTCCTACTTCAAATATCGGGCATACTGTTTTATCAGATTTTCGGCAAAGATCTTACAGCTCGCGCAGCCTCGACTTACTTCGATTAAAGTTTTAATAACTTCAGCGTTGTTACGCAAAGTTGAAGCTTATTCACGCAATTCTGTCACATAATTACTTGTCGTCTGCCAAAAGCATTTCCCTTAATCTCCCGCATCGAGGGAGAGGAAGAAGCGGTATTAATAACAGTCCGCGCAAATTACCCGGGCGTATTAATTATAACGTATTAAACGAAGACAGACTCGCAGTTAATTATTAGCGGGGCGTCGATAAATCGCGTGGCGATTGTACACGACCGGGTGGACGGTTCTTCTCCCCGCCGTGTAAAACGTCCGGGAATCGGTACCCGAACGGGTCGCTAATCCGCGGCATTTTAATATTTAATTTAGCGGCAGGCAGCCGGCCGCGTAAAAAGCAGCCGACAACTTGTAACTTATGTAACGCGTCACCATCCGCGCGGCACCGCGCTTCTATAAATTACACCCTCCTTCGCTAGGGAACGAGCGTTCCGCGCGGGAACACGCGACCGGTACCACGACGATTAATTCTTTTGCCGATTTCCGCGAGGAAAATTCACTGATAGTCGCGACGATCGAGCACTACGCGTACTTTTTTTTACGGCAAACCGGAAAGCGAAAGAATAACGCGGCATCGTAAACAAATAATAACTCCTGTATTTTAATCAATTATTCGGTAGGACATTTTTCCTCAGAAAATTTGTTAAAAAATAAAACCGAGGAGGCCGAGGAGGACGGGGTTCGGAGGTTCGAAGGTTCGAAGGTTGTAAGGTTCGAAGGTGTCAGGCGCCGTAGGGGGTCCCGAGCCTAGCCGGTGCTACATCATCCGCGGGGACAGCGTATCCACTTGTTAGCGAAGCGCGGGCACAGCCACTGCCTACAAATACGTTTCCGCCGTGATAAATGGACTGCAACTCTCGAAATACGAAGGCATTCCTACTCCGGGCGTTGGTTGATTAATGAACTACGGGATTTCTGCGGTAACTCCGCGGTACCGATTCGACCTCGAACCACTCTTACCTCGAATCATCTTCGCGGATTATCCCGCGGAATCGATTTTTTTTATCCAATACCTCATCGCAGGTGAAGCTTGTTTATTTAATTTCAAAATTAAAATATCCGCGTGTCTGTCAGTTGGCATCTTGGGTAAATCAGTTATTATCGTTAATTTCAAAATTCAACTTGCGAAGCGTTTCCAATTGTTCGCGTGAATACCGTTGTAGACAGGGCCGGTGTACGTTTTCGCAAATTGACAAGTCGTTATGAGACTTGGCTCAATTCTCTCGCGGGCCAGGGGCGTAGATCGGCGAGGACGGGGCCCCGGGACCGCGAGGCTTAACGATAAATCAATAACGGAGATGCCCCGGCGGTATTCTCGCGGTGGTGCCCATAATAAATTCATGAATTGTAAAACTGCTGCTCTCGCGCTGGACGAACCGTGGCGTATTGGATTTATTGGCCGACCTGACCCCGCTAAGGCGCTTCGCTCGCCGAGGCCCGTGAGGAGGCGCGAGAGCGGAACACCGCGAGAAAAAAAAGGGGTAGAGAAACGCTGAAGGGAGAGTTCGTGTCGGGTGATGTATGAACGAGTTAAGGGGTCGCAATCGATCAGACGTATTACCAAATAATTTTCAATTACCCCGGCCGAGGAGACAGAGTATCGACCACTCGGTATCGATCCATCGTTCATCGTTGCGCGTATGAATGACACGTTACCGATGCGCGTTCAAACGACTTCGCTGACCCGTGCGATAAGGGGTGAATGGGAATAACTGATTGTGGATACCTCCCCGAGGTCTGTGGATTTTGCATTTTCAGATTGGATACGTCGAGCGCGGATCTTCGATTGATAGAATAAAGTAGGAGAAGAGGAGTTCCGTGATCGACCGAGGAGTTAAGACAAGATGAGGATCAGGTTAAATGTTGAGATTCGTACGTTTGAAAAATCGCTGCCGTTGATCTACGTCTGTTAGAGCGTAAGAAAATCATTCGTTATCCGACCATCCCCATATTTCCTCGCGGGTTCGAGGGGGGGCCAAGTCGCAGTGGTATCGTTCGCGATTATGCGAACGCCATTTATCGAGCGGCGTACAAACTGTACGGGCGCACGCGGGGGAGAGGACACACAGGGTCCGTCCGAGGGACCACGAAGTCACGAGGGAGAGAGATTACTCGGCCGGGCAGTTAGAAGTGGTTTAGCGATAATTTAAACGCGCTAAATCAGAAACGCATTTACGAGATCGGCGTGAAATTTATAAATTAGCCGGCTTGGCAGATTTGTGGCTGGTATTTATACATTTACACCGCCATGGGGCCCGCGCCGGGGCCCCCTGTGCCCCGCTGGCAAACGGAAAACCTCCGCGTGGCCGCGCGTGATTTACGCCGGAGCAACGGCGCCCCATTGCGCGAGCCGCGCCGACGAAACGAAAATCGTCTTTCCATCGCGATAAAAATACCGTCCGATTTCTCGACGGATCCGTCGGGAAATAATAGACTCTCGCCCATGGAAACCTATCCTCGGGTTAACGTGAAATAAATTCTAACGGTTCGCCGGATTTATCTTGTTACGAGTTATCGAGACGCGCGCCTGGGTTACTCGTAAAGGGTAGAGATTATTAGAATTGATCTCCGAGATAATTCTGTTAATTTGATACGTGCTTCGAGTTTTGAGTTTGAAAAGGGTTCGAAGGTAAACACACGGCGAGGATACAGAACCGACGATTTAAGATGTGTTTACGTCATCTCTTACGCCTCGGTTGACCAAGTCCCGTGAAAAATGAACGCGGTTGACGGGAAACGGGTTCCACCGAGCCAAAAGATCGCGGCGCTTCTTTTAACAAAAATTAACGGGAGAAAAAAGCGAATAACTAATCGGCGCCTCGCGGCGCGCGATTAATCATCGGACGTTTCGAAAACCTCGCAAAAGGTAGCTTACAAAATTTTCGTTTCCCAATGTCCCTGTTAACAGTCGTCTCCAATTACCGCTATTAGCGTTGACATTTTTCACCGCGCGGCCGGTAGTGCGATACGTCGATTGATTCAACGCTTTATTTGCCATTCTCCGGGCATCGGAAATTAGCGATAAATCATGTCAATTGTGCGTTTCGCGAATGGGTTTGTTAAGTCTCAAAATAGCGGTTAAAGAAGGGAGGGAATGCGTATGCGATGGTAATGTAATCACGCGATAGAGGAGTATTAATCACAATATTTCACGGGAATCCCGGCGCGGCGAGGTGACAGAAAGTGTGCAACCGCACGTTAAATCACGAACGCCGACAAGTGGATTAACCTGGGCGAAAGGCACGTCGACCCGCGCTTCGCTTTTGTCGCCGTACAATCGACGGCTTTCCGTCCCGTAGCGACACACGGACCTTTCAGGACGATTACGTCTTTTGCATCATTCACCGGGCTGATCGATGAGGTACACGTCGCGTCGCGTGTAAAGAAATCCCTGCGAACACGGGTTTAATTGAAACGGCCGATATTCAAAGAAAATTCCTCCCTGTTTAGCGCGCCTTATCGCCCGTTCGACCGTGCTAACTTTACACCCAATAATTGGTTTATAAAACCATTGTGCACAGGTAGCGAAGATTTTATTCATTAAATTGTACGGATCTCTACCGGCTGCTTTTCAAAGACGATTATCTGATATTCATTCGCTATTTAAATAGATACGCGAGGTGTCACAATAAAATACTTTGGCAATTATTTAATAGATAAAAAGCACCGATATGTAAAATGATACGTGCGTCCGTTGCACCTGTTTACAGACACAGACGAAGTCGACCGTACAGCTATCTTTAATCT
This sequence comes from Ceratina australensis, assembly GCA_004307685.1. Taxonomy (NCBI): domain Eukaryota; kingdom Metazoa; phylum Arthropoda; class Insecta; order Hymenoptera; family Apidae; genus Ceratina; species Ceratina australensis. Next base: position 196,626 of record SHCU01000131.1, on the reverse strand, counting down.
ACATGTATAATAAGATAAAATATGATATACCCGCCGGTTTAAAACTATAAAATGTGCATAACGGCAACGACAGCAAAGAATTAGCGAACTCGAGCGAATAGCAAACTTGACAAACTCGAATCCTCGACATGGGAACTCGCATGTTCGTGCATTACGCTTAAGGTTGATGTTGCGAGCGTTCATTACGAGTATGGGACCCGGCATGGGGTCCCAACCGAGTCGACACCCATCCCTGGTACGCTGTATTTAATTTCCCTTTAACCCGGGGCCTAAGAAACTAATGAGACACGCGTTGCGGTTACCGGAAGTGGACACCGTGAATTTATTAATCGTGGACCCTCTTCCCCTTTCGTTCTCCTCTCAGGGTTCCGTTGCTCGTCGTTAAAAGAACAAGAAAAATTCACCGGGGAAACAAGATCCATGTGACTTGATCCACGAGTCTTACTGACGTTGTTTCAATTGTAAAAAGAAAAAAATTTACAGCCAGCGTTTCTCGAGCGATTGCTTCATTAAGGGAAGTTATTTCGGGACCGAAACTCGTGGGCGGATTGCGTAATAAGTACAAGCGAACCTCTGCGCGTGTACACGGCCTTTATAAATGAGATATAAAAGGGAAAGAAGCGTATAGTTTAATTCACATCCGAGATACCATTACATTTGTCACTATAAAAAGAATTTCGAATAGGATAATTCGCAGAGAGAAGGGTGTCACATTAGCTGGTGTACCGTATTACCAAGTGGCAAGACTCGTCCCTAACGCGCACTTACTCGAACCGTAACGACATCTAATTAATTGAAACAGCGCAGCGCCCTGGGAATCCGAGCAAGCCGGGCAATGGTCGAAGGAACGACGACGCCGAGACTGGACAGTGATCGTGGCTCGTAAAACGAGCGTGTAGGATATGGGTGCCTAGCCTCGGTTTACGCCCGGTTCCATCCCGATAGCCCGACACGATTCCCAGGCCGACCGCCGCGGGACCGTTATCCGCGCGAAATCCCCTGGCTAAATTAGATTGATATTGAGCTAAACTCGGACGCGATACGAGCGCGCCGGTCGTACCCGACCTCGTCTCGGAACCGACGATGATTGGCACTGTTGGGATCCGCACCTGCTGTTTCATCGGAATTCCCGCGAGATGAGATTCCATAATTTTCTCACGATACACACGCACCGCGGGCACGTACGTACGTAACATAAAGTTACCAATCGAGTACTCGCGACGCGCGGCACCGCGTGTGTTCGGAACACCGATCGTCTCCCGACGGAACGTCAAAATCGCAATCATAAAAGGTTAACTGGAAGATTAATGGCGAGCGGGCAGAGCGCACGAGCCTCGGGATTTTTTTTAATTGAGTCGTAACGGCTAGCCGCGTGACGGCCCAGCCACGGATTAGATCCCATCATCCGAATGAGTTTAACTCCCGGCGACAACGGAGTTTTATAATCTACCCGTCGGCTGATCGGCGAATCTTATTTTACTCTTTTGATCGTAAGGAGACTTCGTCTATGCCTGGTTTCCAATCAATCGAATCATACCTGCTTGAAATAACTCTTACTGAACGTTCCTAGTCTAAAGTACATGTTTGAATAATATCAAATAGTGATGATATACTCAGATGTTTTAATCCACTTATCAAAAATTTTCCGGAAAAAGATGAGATAAAGACGAACGTTAACCAGTAACTAGCACTGCTGCCTCTTGAAACGGTGCGTGTAACAGGGGAAACGAATAAGGACCACCCGTCCGCCCCTCGGCCCGGCAGTCCGTTTCGGCCCCGTCCAACCCGGGGAATTATTTATACCGTCCCCTGTTGAGGGGAGGTCGTGGCTGCCGGTGTGTTGCCTCTCGGCATCGCCGTCGTAATTCAACTTAGAAAACAACGGCCGCGAGCAGCGTGCATGTGTCCCAGGTAGCGGTAAATTAGTAGCGTGGAGCCCCGAATTTCGGCCGCGCGCCACGACCGGAGGAGCGCAAGGGCTCACCGGCGGGGTATGGGGTCCATCCTTTAGTCCCTTCCCTTTCGCTCCCTGTGTAGGACGTCCCGTGGCGAGAGCCGGCACTCCTGATTAAAATTACTCCGCCGAGATCCGGCGAGATTTCCGCGGCGAAATTTATGAAATTGTCCCGGTTTATTGTTTTAAATGAGCTTGCGTTCCCGAAGAGATCACCGACGGATAAGCGGGCCTCCCCTGTAAATCCACGGAGAGACAGGCGAGAGGCACGCGGGGGCGGCGCGACCCCCTAGAGCGGACGTGTCCACCCGTGAAAATCGGACGTGGTTAAATCAGGATTAAAACGGGCGTCTTTCGCTGCGATTTCCGATCTCCTTAGTTCTGTGACGTGGAAACTCTTCGAGACGAGGATTTCGAGAGTTTGTTTTTTTTTAATATGGCGTCTGATAAGAATTAATCTTTTATGGATATGAGTAGATACAGCAGAGGATTTGTAATATGTGAAGATTTATTTGTTAAGCTACGTAAAAAATGTCATTGAAATCGTTTCTTTCCACATAGATTTTGGCGTTCGATTTGTATTCCTGTTTCATAACAGACAACCTGAAACTTCGCCAATCTTTTTTAAACTGGTTCCAGAAAAGATTTAAAAAAAAGGCATCGCCAGTAACGTACAAAAATCAAGGAATCCGATCAAAGGTTTTCGGACCGGCCATTTCGTGGTATCCGGGAGATCCGGACAATCGAAATTTATCACCCGAACTCTCGCGGTCGTCACCACGCCCAGATTGTTGCCAGGAATTCGGTCAATCAGGGTCTCCAGTCTAGTCGAGATAAATAAAAGCGTTTCTGGTATCACATTTAGAAACTTTCACCCAGGATTTCCTATGTGATGACGTCAGATCGAACGACTGGTCTGAATGGTCAGCACCTCGATTACTCGATGACTTATGAACTCTGATTGCCGAATAAAGACCAATTCAAATTCTCATTCTTAGAATCTCAATATCGGAATAGATCAATTACTAAAATTCTTTAGGCATCAGTTCTATCAATTACGATGTAATTTAGTTTGGAGTTTGTGAAATCAGTTCGGCTAGATTTTACTGGGCCCGAGGCAAATTTTTGAGATCGCAAATTACCAAATAAAAGTATACCGCCTCGGGCTATGTCATCCGGCAATATTTAGAGAGACGCGTTTCCAGAATCTAGCCGACGAATGTAAATTCGATGTTGAATAACGAACGGGAGAAGCCACCTGGCCGATCGATCTTCGACCTGCGAACTGTTTGTTCACAAGGTAGTGTCGAAACTAGTAACCGATTTCATTTTATTTCGTCCGTTCCCATGGAATTTTTCGTCCGGTAGTTTAGAAAGGTCGAACATTGCAGAGAAATCAAAATTGTTACTATCCACTCGATTCGAAATATTCGTGGTTCAACGATCTTACAAGGCAGCAAAAAAATGATTATCATATCGTATCTCTGACTGGAGTTATTTGTCGTTTTTTAGGATGAAGGAATCAGTTCGATGATAGAATAAACATATAAATTCTGAGGCTCGTTTATTCAAGAAATACAAATTCTGCGTGTAATAAATTCTCGCTGCAACGTTTATTACATAAATATTCGGTTGAAGAATGCTCGAAAATTCGCCGAACGTAGCCGGTCGTTCATTTCTCAGCGAAGTTCCACAAAAGCCGATGGATTCGCGTTTATTGTTAGCTGGGCAGCGGGTTCACGACAACATTGCTCACGTACGGCAACGTGCCTTGGTATCGTACATAGAAATTGCTGTAACACCACACCGATCACGTAGCCGGCGCGGATGGTCCCTCGACCTCATCCCGGACGGCGATGATGATGATGGTGGTGGCGGATGCCCGTCCCTGGTCGCGAGCGCGACCGCGCTGTGTGAATGAAGAGAGGACTAAGGATTACGAGCGTCGCAAATTGCTGTCAATTTCGGTGATTTTTCACGGCGCGCCTCTGGCTGTGCCCACTTATCCGGTCACGCGTAACTGTGTTTGCGTGATAGATGGGTAACGCAATCGGGGGATCGGCCACCATTTAGCCTCCACGGAATTCGTAATCGGCCGATTATCATAGTACCTATCCGCGCGTTATCTCTATTCGGTAAATTAATACCTGCCATCGCGAAGCAGCGCGCGCTCGCTCCTCGGCCTCGCTTTCGATTTGCCCCTGATGAATATTTAACCAGCAGCGGCTGAGAATCGTCGCCGGACCTTAATCGGCCGCGATCCAGGATGCGATTCTAGGTATAATTAGTAAAACGAAAGTGGGGAGATATGCTCGGGAGAGCAGCGGGAGTCAGAGCAGAGGTCAAGATCGATCGACTTATGTTAATACCGAATGACCGAGAGCAACAGGTGCTCGATAAATAATCGCTTTTGATTCTTTGACACGGAATGCGACTCGAAATTCTACTCAGGGAACATTCATTAATATTTTTGCGTGCCTCGTGAATAGAACTATTAATATCTTTTCCATAGAAAATTGTCGATTCTTCTGTTACTAACTATGATAAATCTCCCAATAGCTATTCACGTCAAAATTTCTAGCTTACAATTACACATAAAATTTTAGGGAAAAAACTGATTAGAATTTCTATCAGTTGCTCATTTATTTACATACGTCCGATCGTGAAGTTACAACGAGAGACTATCAAGTTTGCAATATCGGGATTAAAGTTTTCCGGAACGTTAACCTGTCATGAGAAAACGGACCCGATTCGAGTGAATCCTTCGGAATCGAGGCGCACAGGTGCACGGCAGGTCGGAACCCAAAGGAGGGTCCAGAGTACACGTATAGGCGTCGCGGCCGGCGTGTAGGATGAAGTCTTCCCCGCAAAGCGGCCATTATCGTTATGATCGCGGCCAGGTAGATGCCACCCCGTGATTACCGTATCGGCCGGCGATCGACGGCGACAGGACTCGCCATTATGCGATCGACACCTCCCGAGACACGTTCGCGCCGTAAATCATCGGCTAAACGGAAAAGCCCGTCGGCTGTGTTCACCGGCGCAACGATCACGGTGCACGCGCCTACACGTGCATTGATTTCACGCCGGGACACCGGTGGGTGTGAGCAAACAGCGCCGACCGTCGAGATCCGAGCGCATAAAAAATCCGCGCCGGCGGATGCTGGCCGGCCGGCCGGCTAGCTAGCTTGACGGCCAGACTCTGTGGGAATTGAAATCGCGATACCACGGGAGCCGAGCGGATTGTTTAATCAATTGACGCGATGATGACACGTTTCATGTGATAATGACGTCTACGCAAACACATGTGCGAGCACACGACTCTATGAGGGGGCTTTTATTTTCTCAAGGAAACTCCCCTTATGGGAATTCGCCGAACGAGCACACGAAGAAACTTCGTCCTGCCGCTTGAATTCTTTATGCAAAGATGCAACTTGTATCCGAGTAACGACGGATCATCGACATGCGAAACGAGAAGATTGTTCTCCGGGAGGAATCTGTGCGGCGGAAACAGGGGTCGTACCCGTGTCATCCGGATCCCGGTAAAACCGGAGCTAGATCGGGGTCCTATCAAGGATACAGATGTCTCGTTCATTATGACGGGAGACGAGCGCGAAAGAAAAGCGCGCGAGAGGTGGATAGGAACCTGTCGCGACCGGGAAAGGCATGAAATTCCCGCCATTCACGATGTCAGCTATTAACCGGACGCGCGGCATCTACATCCTTTACAAGTCAGTTGCTTTGTAGCCAGACCTATAGCCGGGAGAGAGAGAGAGAAAGAGGGAGCATCGCAGACACCAAGCGCAGCTCGTGCCCGCTCGGCTTTTAACCGCACAATCATTCCTGGGACGTGGCTGGGAACCGAAGGATTATAATAACGTTAACGCGCGGAATTACACGTTAAGGGCCGGCTGATTCCACTCGCGCGACAAGGACGCGATCGCGACTTTTCTCCGAACGATTTGCGTCAATACACGCTCGCCTCGGTTGACGCGCAATCAACCGGCGAACGTTATTAAATCTCCCGGCTTTGTTGGATCGCTTTTTCATTTTATTGTCTTGTCATTTTATTGTACGGCTTATTTATAGACGAGCGAGCAGCCGCCGCTGCAACGACTCCCCTAGAATTTATTAATTACCATGTGTCACGACGTGCTCAGCCTCGCGATAGACGAGACACAACGTCGTGGATGCGTGATACGCGTGAACGTTTATTCGTACGCTAGGGACTATGGGAACCAACGGTGACGTTCTCTCGATTGGAATTGGGAGAAATCAATTGTCAATTGTCAACAATCCCCTGATTGAACAGATTGATCGAACAGAAATACAATAAATTCCAGATAGATTCATTCTACATAATCTGCATTTATTTGTACCATTTATTTAAATAGAAATTTACTGAAAATTGTTTCCAGTCTGCGTTAATTCATTTCCATGTCTGACGACGATCATGAAAGTCTACTTGGGGTGTTATATTGGAAATAAATAAGGGATCAACTGTAATGTGTTTTTAACAAGGCATTTTACATCAACTCGATACAAGCCAATAATACACGATATTCGTGATCACTCCGTGAATCATTAGCGTGCTTGAAGATAGCAGCATCCGAGGAATCCAGTTCTCGAACGTCGTGGCAAACATTCAGAAGGGAAAATGACAGAAATCGATGGAAGACCGAAGGTCGACGAGGCTCGCGTAATCGATACGAGAATAGCACCGATTATGGGCAACGTCGATCGCTGCGTAACGCCGCGATGCTCCCCTTCTAATGCTCGGCCGTCTCCTCTCGATTGCGAAACGGACGAATGAGGACAATCGTGGCGACGCGACGGGTCGTGCTGCTCGATTCGAGAGATTCGGACGGCCCGGCAGCGAAGCGGCGGTTGAGGACTGTGTGGATCGTAAAAACTAAGCAAACGCGCGTAAACTCGAGAATTTATGGTGACGCCCGTCGAGCACCGCAAACGAGGAATTAGAAATCGACCTCCATCTCTCGACTCGGGTTCCGAGGTCGTTATGATAATTCGGTGAAACTGGAATTGGAGTATAATAACCGTGCCGCGTCTGTTCACGCACACGCGTGTGCTCGTGTGAGGGCCACGAGATTCCTTCTGGCAGATGAGATTCCCGTGTCCGATCCGGATTTCGCCGATTCCGTGAATTGTTTTTGCCATTTGCCAAAATACTTGTTACATCGAGCCAACATTGATTCCATATTTTATTGAACAGAAACCTAGGCTCTTTACTTAAATTACGAATAAAAATTGTGAACCGTTCATAATTTTATGTATAAGAAGCAAGGAGCTTGATGAAACTGCAGGGCCAAAACCCACAGGATCCTATTTAACGTCAAGATCGTCGCGATGGGCGTTCCGAATATCAGAAATTACGAGTTTCGCCTTGTCCATCGCGGCCGGGTATTTCCTTTTCGTTCGAGGAACATTGTTAGTCCGGTAGAAGCATAAATTTCGTCGATATCGTCCGCTCTCATCCGTACCCTGGTAACCCGGCTGCGCCCCGTGGCTTTTAACGGGAACCGAAATAGAATGCCCGGATAGGGCATCTTCTCGCGTAAAACTGGAGTATCTTATAAATCGTAGCTCCTCCTCCTCCTCCTCGCAGTCGTAACATATTCTCTTATTTTACAAAACCCGCATCTGCATATTTTAAATCGGTGCATGCAATTTCCGCTGAACAAAACGCAACCACGTGCGGACGCAACCTCGAATCATTCGTCAGTCGACTCCCACCCCGAGGCAACGATCGTGGAAGCTGATCCGCGGCCTGATAGGAGAAGGAATCTGCGGGCTCCGCGCGTTATCATTCAAATGTGTATTAACGTCGCGAACGACGTAATAGAAAATTTATCGTCGGGCCGGCACAATACCGGTGCGATCACGTTTATTTCTCGCTTCCAAGGTGCGCGTTAATTCCGTTTCGAAACGGAAAGAAGACGATCGTAACGGGGAAGAGGCGCGTGTTCTTTCAGCGGGCAATTTATGGATCCGCAGAGGTGACATAACCGAGGATCATTTTTCTTCTGAAAGCGACAGGCCGGGAAAACTAATCCCGCGTGGCGATCGAGACGAATCGAAACTCTCGGATGCAATTATCCGGTTGTTCGTAGAAAAAGAAAAAAAAAACTTTCCGGGGAGAGAAAAATCCACGGGGAGGGAAACAACGAAAGGAGGGGAGGCGGGGAGAGCGATTTCTCCGCGCGGAACGGTGACATTTTCCCTTGCGTCGCGATGTATCGACGATAATTGCCCAACGAACGAGACCGAGCGCGAGATCGAGCGGCAGATAAAACGCGAACCATCGAACGAGGCATCGGGGTGATACAATCTGATTTATATTGAACACGATGCGAGTAAGTACTTACCTCACTCGAGCGGTCGGTTCTTCTTCTCGCGTCGCGTTAATTGATATTTTATTTAAATCGTGCGTCGATCAAGGGTCGATCGACACGTTGCAACACGCGGGTGAGAGCGTGATTCGCCAGTTCCTGCTAACGTCGACAAATGCGTTTTAGATGTTTTACTGACATTCGAGCGCTCTCGTCTTTCAAAATTTACATGAAATCGTATCAAGCATGCGAATGTATTCGGAGGACGGTTCCATTGAAAGATACCGTGCCAATGATTCTTGGAAGGGCGCTGCAAATTTAAATGAATTGGATGGATTTCAAGAATGGGTAGAAGCGAACTGAATGAGAGGGGCACAGATTCTGTGTGAATCAAGTTTTTCACAGAATAGGATGCGTCACTGTGAAAGGGGCCATTTCATTCAGCTTTCGTAATCCGATGAGGATGGCGTTTCGCCAGTTTTGAACCTTTTTATTATTCCTAGTCTTGTAGCGGGAATTCCCTGAACGGTACACCTGCGTCAATGAAAATGAGTATTACCGTTCACTCATCACAAATATCTTAAGCTGGTTACAGTTCTTTCTGTTGCCCTTTTTATATTTTAAAGCGCTCGTTAATAAAGTAACAACAATGGACGGGAGATAAATGTAGAAATAAAATATTAATCGAAGAGAAAGGCGAGAGGTGGACGGAAGAAAGGATCTTGTAGGGCGGAGTGTTACCGGTCATAGGGCGTGAGAAGGTACACGGCCGATGACGTCACCAGAGTGCAACGTGCCGCAAAATAATTGCAGCTCGTAGCAAGCAAGTGCCGTGTCATTAGGCGCCGCGATCATAGAATTTCGTGTCGTTCGCGTACGAAATGGTCATTAAATCATTATGTTTATCCGTCAACCCCGCGTGCCGGCAGCCTCTTGACCCTCGCCGACCGATCTTTTTCTCGCTTCTCTTCATCGCCGGCGACGAAGAGAGAGCGTTTCGTGACCACGCGACTACTCGAACGATACGTCGAGTGTCATTGCTATCGCGGCTGCCCGTCGCCGTTTTTGATGATACAGGCTCGTCATTTCATGGCCGTTCGTCTTCCTCTCGTTACCGCCGTGGTTTTAGCGTAAACATTTTCCCGCTTGATTTTTTTTAAATCGATACGTTTCACTCCCGCGGTTAAAAACGTCGAGGCTACTCCTAGCTCGAGGCATACGCGTCGAACAGCGACGAAGACGCGATCCGTTCACGGTGACGCGAGCCCCCGGCTTGCGCGCATACCCGGCTGTCTTTTATGACAGTCAGGTGCCGTATAAATTTGCTTAATACGCGGCGACCCTGAAACAGCCCGAGTGCCGGTGATAATGGAATCTCCATATACGCGGCTCTTTATTACGTTGAAAATTGCGGAGCGCGCCGGTTCTCTGATGTCGGCCGGGATTCGAGGCGATCATTTATCGCGTTTTGTCACTCGCGATTCCGTATGTCCGTCGTGTTCCCTCTTCACGGTAAATCCCCGTAAACACACAGTCGGTCATTCGACGGATACATAAATTCCTAGAGATTTTCCTCACTCTCTAAATTTATAATACTCTTCATTAGAATAGCCTCGGATAAAAATTAATACATGCATGTAAGCTTGTGCCAATGAAAGGAAAAATACTTTGTTGCCGGAAATCTAACAGGTTCGTCAGCGTTATTTTATCCAGATTACGTAGGAGAAAATAATAAGAATGAAAACTCTGGATTCTTTTATCTCTTTACATTGGTAATTTTTATTGAAACGCGTGCGAGACTCTCGCTGAATATACCATCAAATATCTAATTAAAGGTGAAACCGTTTTATCTAATTGAGAATCGATGATCTCGCGGCGGTTGCTACGCGCCCCGTCCCATCGTCTCTATCGAGTATTTAAATCAGCCGCGGATTAAAATCTCGCGAAGCGTTTAATTGCCTTGACTTCGACGCGGCTTGTCAGCGCAATCTCAGTCGGATCTCGCGGTTCGGCACGCGAGACGGATCTGTCCGTTGGTAGGGGTTGGCGGCTGAGGTGCGAGCCGAGGGATGCAAAAAGAAGAGGGAACGCGCGCCGTTGCGCGGGTTGCGTTCGCTCGTTTTCTCGTGCGATCCTCGGCACGAGAACCCTTCGCGAGAGATAAACTCCGGTTAAAAGTCCGGAGGCGCGTATCGCCGCGTTTCTCCGACGATTGTTATCTACCGGCGATATATTAAGCGCCATTACCAGTATTTAGAAGGGGGCGCGCTGCCATGCCACGGTTGCTGCTGCTGCTGCTGCTGCTGCTCCCCTTATCGAGATCGCCGAGCGTGAAACGTGCCGGACCACGGGCACGCAGCGATAAACAGGGGATTAGTCCGGGCTGTTCGTTATCGAATCGAGCTTGATCCTCCGTGAGAAAATGGTAAAAGCCATCCTGCAATTCTCCAAGTAAAAAGGATTAATATACTTCCGGTGGAAATTCAGTTGGACGATTTAGCGTCTGTCGATTTGTTCCTCATTTTAACTTCCCAGGCAGAGCATAAAGTATTTTAGCTTTAAGTTCAGGACATGTTATGATTCAATTTCAATAGAAAGCAGCGTTGAGAATGTTCTATTTGAAACAACAATTTTGCTGGGTTTTTAATACCACGACCTGAGGTTGTATAAATTGAATAATATGCATAATTATAGCGGAGCCAGGAGTATTTTATAAACGAATTGGTTTACGAAGGAGACCGTTCTAGAGAATCCTAGCTCTCGGCTGGAATGTCCCAGTAATCAAGCTCTTTTTTTTCCTCTCTCGAGGAGCAATCGAGATAACGAGAACCGGTCGCAGTCGGAGTCGAAATAATTTCGGGCCATAACACTGGATAAAATAACGGTATGTCGTTCACATCGGTCGGGTCACTTTTAATATCAGAATCCGCCTACCCGTATCAGATCCGAAAAGAGGAAAGAAAAATTATGAAGATCGCGACTCTTTTTAATATACCTAGGACCTTCTCGAAGAAAGTAGCTCGTCGTACCTCGCAGCGTCCTTGTAACTGGTTTCGATTTAATCGGCTGATTCAGAGTGTCAAGTGTCGTTCGTCGGATTAACCTGCGATTTATTATAGTGGCCAAATGAAATTTTCATTTATCCCGAAACCAACGTAGCCAGATCAGACGATAAAGAACGGCGCATCCTCCTTCCAAGATCCCGGGATCTTGTAAATGGTGTCATCAGCGAGGCTACCTAGCAGACCGGGGCATTGTAAACTCGAGAATTTACCTCGTCGGAAACAGGATCAGGGGACTAAGATCGCAATCGAATTCGAGTAAACAAACGGGTTCTTTGGCAATTTATTGTACGATTAAAAATTCCCGGGGGCAAACCTATATCTAGTGTTCCATGAAAAAATCCTGTCGTAAAAAGAAAAAATACACTCGTGAATCTATTCCAGGATTCGAAGACTCTCGAAATATGTCGTAGGATTCGTAGTCGTTACGTTTCTCACTCGTCTTATTTCTCACCGCTAAGAATCCTTATTACTACAGTTCTTGTGAGGTAAAGTCGATCCCAGTTTCTTTTCTAATGCTGTTCGTGGGATGAAACAAAAGCTTGGCTCCGTTAAGCTGCACCGTGACACATCGGTGTATCAGCACGTCGTCCGTAGCCAGGGGTGGTATCGCTTTGGCGATCTCCGGACGATTTGTCAGCGGTCGACCGTCCGTGTAGCAGCTTATCAAATATATATCGAACACCGCTCCCATCGTGTATTCACGGTCGCGTTGCGTCGCTTCGATTCCTCGATGGGCTTACGTGTACGCGTCCACGTGCTCTCACGGCCCGCGATTCGATCGGTCCGCGGGTCGATCGAACTAGGG
>SHCU01000131.1:171911-184431 GCA_004307685.1 Ceratina australensis | reverse complement strand
TACGTGTACGCGTCCACGTGCTCTCACGGCCCGCGATTCGATCGGTCCGCGGGTCAATCGAACTAGGGTCCAAGACTGCTTTACGATCGATCCCTCCACTCTAAACGCGTATCGCTAATTAAGGTCATTACACGATTCGATATTATAATGACTGTTTCTCAGCATCGAAAAACGCATTTATTAACAGTAATTATAAAATTCCCATGATTTAATCGTCAACCGGTTAATTAATTATGTAAATCAGTGGGATGTCCTGTCGATATCGAAGCTTGTTCCTGTTTTTACTCGCGTCGGTTTCGCATAAAAACAGAAAATTAGTTTGACGATTAACATTTCACGTGAAACTCTTCGTTAACATTAGAATATCTGTGCCCGACGGAGATCTTCATTTCCCAGATGCCAACCGTCCCATGCTCTCTCGCCTATATATATGTATAAATTTATCAACTTCCACGCCCCATAAACCACATTAATTTATCTTCGTCCGCCGGTACAAACTACCTAAACCCGCAGCTTGTCACTTACAAGAAATCGAATTAATCAAACAACGATGGGGGATTCAGACAGAAACGTCGAGGCTCGTTGCGCGTTTAAATTTATCGACGGCCGGGTACACTCGTAACCGGTAAACGTAGTGGTGAACCGGCGATCGAATATACGATTTGAACGAGTCTACTTAGGAATCGATCCCGAGGATGATCGCGGCGATCGAACGAGCCGGAGGTGGGTGGAGGGGGAGAGAAGGGGAGATTTGTGCGAAATAGGAGGGAAACGGGCCACGATCGGGCGCTCGGGTATCGGTAATGGGACGACCGGTCGCGGCCCTGCTCCGCGCGAGAAACGCCGCACCGATCGTTCGTTGCCGCCGCGATCGTATCTCCGGGTGAGGATCTTAGGATCGTGCGCGATAGAGCAAGATAATGCAGATAATCTCCGACGCGGCACCGCACAAAAGATCGCTCGCACACCCACGCGCTCGCCTCTCGAACCGATCGGAGATCGACGATATCGATGCGCCACGCGATCTTCGCGCGAAACTCGATTTTGGAAATGCTTTCCCATGATCCATAATCGCAATCAACAGAGTCGGCGCTAAATACCATGTAAAATACTAAATAAATCACGAGATAAATTGCTTCAATGTCTAGGAGTATATTTTTAACGAACATGACGCTTTGAAAATATTAATAAAGCCCGTGTGAACTCTCGCAAGGATCGAAGGCGTCAATGAGAACGATCTCCGACCGAATGTATCCGTTCGATCTTCACGATTCTAATCACCGTTTAATGATTGCAATTAAGAGCAACGACCCATACGGTAGATCCGTGGATAATTAACGAGCCCTCTCATAGCTCGATAATCACTACCTACGAATCGCAACGATCACATCTCGTCCCCCTTTCCCGTTCACATTTCTATCCCCTTTTTTTCGTCTATCCCGCCCCCCACGTTCGTTCGATTCATTTATTCGTCGCGATTATGGCTCTCCCCGTAACGGAGAAAGAGAGAGGCCAAGCCTCGCCGCGGTACGCGCTTCGCTTTCTCGTATGTATCGTCGCGCCTTCTGTTGAAAGGGAACTTCCGAACGGACTTTTAAAACCTTTTTACGAGCAGCGGCGGAGCAGTGACTCGCGTCTCGAATCGACCTCGTAGCGTCGCGACTGTTTGAATTATTCATGGATTTGCGGCAATTAGTCGTGCCCCTTTTTAGCGGGACGATGAACGATGTTGATGATTTCGCTGTTACTTCGTGCCCGGTTTTTGCGCTGATTTGTTATTGCCCGGTAGCAGTTCGAGTGTCCCTCGTTTTCTTCTCTCCTCGATCTCGTAGAGGAAACGTGGCTTTTCAAAAAGCATTATTTACGATCTCTTCATTCTTCTGGACTGCTCCTCGTAGGTAATCGTTTCGATCCCTGATTGGGTAGAGATAAAAAGGCATTTGAACGAGATGCCTGGTCAGTTTCATACGACATTTCTTTAAACGAGCCGTGACTGCGATCAAATTAGCATTTACTAGATATTATGAAGCGTTGTGATAGACGTCTTCCATGAAATTGTCAGAAATCGAATTTCATCGGAGACGATTGCCTACTCGAAGATGAATCGCAGATCGCAATAGTATGTGATTCAAATCGTCCGTCGAGAAAACTGAAACGTCACATCCAGCCACGCCACTAGATGATTCGACCGTTTCTCACTTTTTTCCCGCGCCGTTTCCTTGCAAAGGTCACTTTCGTAAATCCGTTTCAGACTCCCATTCAGTCTAAACATGACACCATAAAATCCATAGGAGAAAATACGAACTACACCTGATCCTCCTTTTACACGATTTTAAGTTCAAGCCACATGTCTCCCATTGACATGATTTATGCTGATAATCAGTATTCGTCAGACGTTTTATATACGACTCGGCAAGCTTCAGCTCTGTAAATGCCAGATGGATGCTTAAATACGAACAGCTAACAATTTTCCTAAAACTGGCCCTCAAATTCTTTCCGCTATCAGGCCATCGTACCCAAACAAAGCCTCACGGTTCCATCGAGCAAACGAACCTCCCGCTTATTCGATGATCTCGATTCCCTCAAAAAAGGCCACGGTGTCGCGTTACCGTCGACGCATCCCTAACCTTACGAGAAAGAGAAACCCCCTCCGGGGAGGATTGGCTTACTTAAACGAGACGACTCGTGACGTTTCCCGCGGGCAACGGTGTGTGGTCGACATAAGAAAGCATAAAAGTCGCGGTGATACGATCGTCCGAGCATTCCGAGCCGTTCTTTATCGTCGCAGCGAGCGTAACCCGTGAAATAAGGAGGCGGCCGAGCGCGAGACCGAGTACCGTCTAAATATTTTAATTATCCCCGGCGCCGACGAAATTACGCGAGCTCCGCGTCTCCAGATCGACGCAGATACGCAGGGTGCATTGTCGCCGGCGGGACAATCAAATCGCCAGAATTCCTCCGGGTACCCTCGGGCCTGGTAGCCAGCCAGGAGACACAGACTCGGCGCGGGTTATCACGGTGCGGATCTTCGGGAAAAGTATGCCGGAGATGCGTCCCCGATAGCGCGCGATTCGATGAATCAAACGTTGGATTTCCACGCGCGAAACCCAACCGATTGTTGGGAAATCGGCGGCTACGAACGGTTCTAAGCGGAATTAATTGCAGGCAAATTAGCCAATCGCGGGTATCAATCGACGGGTCCTTCGGCGGTAGACGTAATTTACGCTTCGACCGGTCGAATCGCGCGATTAAAAGCGTCGAGGCCTCTCGCGCCGCGTCGTTGACATTGTTAGGGCCCCGATAGTCGAATGGTATCGTCGAAGCCTTCGGCTAAGCGTTCCCCGTGGAGCGTGAGGTCAAGACGGGTACGCGCACCGGTCGGTGAATACCTAATTAAGATCTTAATTACCGACGCGCGGAGAAACGTTTCACCTTCGACCGACTCCCACGATGCAGTTTACAAGATTGTTAATATCATCATTTATATCGCGGTAATACGGGATCGTTAGTGTTTCGGCCGGCCGTTAATCAGCATCCGGACTCGGCGTACCGGCGCTGGCAACAACCCTTTCATGCCGGCAACAACCCTTTTGTGCCCGCGTGGCCGCGGATTAAAGGTAGTACCTGGGCCGAGGCCGCGTAGCGAAACGACCGACTCGCCGGCAGTAATGATAATCGTTGCGCGAACCGCACGGTTGCTATTTTGTAATTAGCGTGGATGGACGCCGAGGGAAGGAACGTCATTAACGCCGCGGCGCGTTATCGAGCGAATAAATTATTCGATTGTAATATTTCATCGTGTATTGGAATAATTGAAGACCGGCCGCGAGGGTGAAGCTCCGCGCGAGCTTTTTGCCCGGTTACCACGGTGGCTATCGTGAACAACGACGGGCCGGGAACTTTTATAAACGCGACGATTTATCAAGAGAATGCTTTTTGCGGTCTCGTAGATTTAGGAATGGAAAAATCTTATTGAATTTAGATTTTTCAATCCTCGCATTCAGCCGCGATACAAAATCGTATGTACAAATCCAAGTTGCCAATTACGAATCATGCGTGTAATCGTTACTCCGTACGGTTGGTGAAAAAAAAAAAATATTTGCAAATTACATTTCACCCGGTGAGGAACCTAAGGCTCGCGTATTAAGTGCCTAATGGTGCGGGATGATAAAAAAGTCAGCTGGCAAATCGCGTTTCTGATACTGATGGATCTCGCGTGCGTAACATTCCCGCGCTTCAATCTTGCTCACGCGGGACTCTTCTGCCATAGACAAGAAGGTGGTTTAACCGGCCGCTAATTGAAAGAAAAGAATCGGCACCGACGCGTTTCCTCGCCCGATCGCCAATTACTCAATCCCAATCATCGGAATTAAATCTCGGCACCTGCTATCAATCACTCGGATTCCGGCTCGGCCGCGGAAAAATCGGGACTTCACGCGTTCGCGCCGTGCCGCGTCCCATCGTGCTCGTTAAAATTGAAACGGAAGAGGGGGATCCCTCGCGGAAACATATTGTTTCTGTCAGTCGCGGGACTCCAATCGATTTCTCAAGGTTCGTCAAGCAACGGACATTCCGCGAGGCCCCAGGTCAGCCGTCGATTCCGCCGCTAGAAACTCTCTACCATACGAACCAAGCACACCGCTGAGCTCGATGTCCCATGAATTCTCAATGATACTGACATATAGTTATGAAAATGCATTTCGTCTTAGTTTAATTTATTTATTTAGGACACGTGCACCGTTATGTACATAGCAAGGGGTGACTAGTTCTTAACCTTACAAATCACCTGATCATTTTTATTGAATATATGTGCCAGACTTTTATCACTTAAGTACTTACATGTTCTGCGAATAGCTTTCTAAAACTTATCTCCCTTAAAACTTTGTTATCATTTTTAGAATCAGATGAAACCTTATTTTTACAATAGGTAAAATTATTTTTAAGCAGTCAGAGAGTTGCTTGCTAGTGATTAGGATATGAATTTAATTGGGAATAGAATATGTATACGGTAACGCGACCCCGATGTAGGGACACCCGTGCCGCGGCTATGGCGGCGGCGCGGCGCGCGAATAATAATTGATACCCCTGCGCGAGGCACGGACCACTCGTCAGCCGTGATTAATAAGTCATTCATTAATATAAATGAATTCCCCTGGCGCGAATGATTTCATGATGAATCGACTGCATTTACAGGTACGCGAACGCCTGGCGGGTGTGAACGCGGCGTCAATCGCGGACAGCTTTGTACCACTTAAAGCGTTAAAGCTCCGCGCATTCTCGCGCGCGGGGCTGTTCCGCGGGGTGGCTGATCGGTGAATTAAGCGGCTGCCACATGGTGGAAAACGCACGCGGAAGTCATACCTCGTCTTCGTTCGAGGAGGGAAATTAATTTCGTGGTGACGCGGCGAGGAAAATTGCCTCTGCATGTTCGGATGTAAGGTAATCTTTGAAAAATTATTTAAAATTGTTCGTAATTATTTTTCATTCGAAATCTTTTTATTCTGACCTAAGAATGGAAATTTTGAAATACGAAAATACTTGATTTTCTTAATTGAACAAGCAATTCGAATTTTATATAAATAATAACTTATAAAATATATTTTGGTTTGATTAGTCTCTCATTGTACGACCAGCTAAATGGTCAAACGACGAATGAGACATTTTCAATTTTCATAGATAATTAATTTCAAATATCGTTAAAACAATGCGTCCTTCTTTTCCCCGCCTCGGCGTTTCTCTCGCGTACGCGAGAGTTAACAGACTAACGTGCAGAATGTTGTTCTCGCGGGATGAAAGAGAAAGAGCGTGTGTGCGTGCGTAAGGGGAAGAGGGAAAACGAAGACAGGCTAAAAACTCGCTGGCAACGCGCGCGAGTATTATGCGCGATCCTGTGAATGCACCTGTCAGTGGTCATCATTCAACAGCTTCATTGACCCCTAGGATCAATTGGGATGCAGTGATTCTCACGCTCGCGACACGTTCCGCGAAACGAGCGATCCATCGCGATCGCGCCGAGTTCGCCGCGATACTGACAGGCACTGGTTCGACGGGGGCGGGGGTTAATGAGACACGCTGATTGGCTTCGGAGATTCATCGGGTGGCTGACGTTGATCAATTTTTATCCGTTCTTATTTGCATACAACTGGCGAACATCGCCGCCAGTGGCGTAAACCGCGCCGCGCCATTCCGGCCCCTCGTGTCTGACTACGAACGGCACGTACTACTGATTTTCATCGATTTCTTGCTGCGCGCCGCGCGAAACAGCTGTCTCCCCTTTTTGTCCCGTTGTTTCTCGTTTGTTAGACACTCATTGATCGCGACCCGATAAATCTGATGACTCGCCGCGTGCTTTTCGGGATTAGATAAGTACAGGCAGGCGCAAAAGTTGATCTACCAACCACAGTACATCGCGGCGGCGGTTGTACTGTTTTATGACTTTATCAGAGTCGTAATTTCGATCGGAACAGCTGCTACGCGCGGTGGAATTGAATTATTAAAAACTCGTTACGCGATCCTAAAGGTGTTACTCCCGGCGCGACGCGCATGGTTAAACAAATTATAAAGCGGCGGTATATTATCGAGACGCCTGGATGTTGAACATTTTACTATGACGCGGAATACCGTTAAGTAGTCGGAGAGAAAATAGCAGATTTCAAATTAATTACGCCCGTAAAATCCTACTCCGGTAGCACAAACCAGTAACTTGAAGAAAATCAATTAAGAGTAATTGCGAGTGGACGCAACGAGAGAAGGGACAAGCTTAAAGTGTTGCTTTCTATAAACCTGATGGATGATAGATTGTAAACACGGTTTGTCCGCTAACAATAATTTTATCATTTGAACGTGATAAGTATGGGAACGGGAGGGGGCGGTGGGGTTGGGGGAGAAATTCACGAGGCTCGATGGCCGATACCGTCTACGCCAATGAGTAACGATACTCGCGGGATTTCTGGACAAGTGTACGAGCATGTACCTACGGTATCGCAACCGAGCAACCAGGCTTATTGGCGAACGGTGCCTTTATCCGTTGCGTGCATAATCTTTCAAGCGTGCAGTGGTGTGACTCGCTGGTAACCGAGACAAAAATTCGTTGAAAACCGAACTCGGCTCCTCGCGACTCCGGTGATCGATCGTTTCTCCGACGCGAGTCCTCATTACATTAATCTCCCGTGAAGTCATTCGTCCCGCACGGTTGTCGATAATTAAATTAGACGCCATTGATACCGGTAATTAAACCGGCGGCTATCCTCGTTTTCTTTTTAACCGTTAACAAGCGCGCGCGGTATGTCCGTTTCGATTTCACTCCGCGATTAAACCGCGTCTTGTATAATAATATTGGCAGGAGGAAACGCGGCGCGGTAAATTTACAAGCGGCGTTGTTAGAATTTAATCGGGATATTTCGAACGTGCCGCGCCGCCCACGCGGCTCGTATTTCTGTACGGATTTACAATTTCATAACTGTTAGGCATGAACATTGCCTCGTCGCGCAAAATCGTGGTATCGGCATCGAGATTACCAGGATCTCGCGGGCGCGTATAGTCGCTAAAAGGCGACACATCGGTGAAAAGCGCGGAAGGAGTGACTACGACCATAAAGCCCGAGATGTATTATAAACGTAAGCACTATAAACCTGTAAGGCGTGCTTCCGCGCGGTGCTGCGCCGCGAAATTGTAAAATTGCCGGGGCGCGAATGGACGGGGCCTAGAAAATCGACGTCGTAAAAAGATAAGACGGTCGCTGTTCCGCGACTGAGATTGGTTGAACATCTGCAGCCTCCCGAGTCGCAAATTTTTTCTACATATTAAAATTCTCGTATTCGTAATTAGGTGCTTGACTGTAATTAACTGGGAATGCGCAAGGGTCATTGACAGTTACGTTTTTAAGTTTTGGGTCAAATTATGAATGATCGAAAACCATGTTTGGTGCACGTGCTTATCAATGGTAATTCTTGAAGCTAGTTTACGAGGTTACGGATAATTTGTAGGCTGTTTTACGATAATTGATGCGATGGTCCGGGGCGGGGTAGCCGTGGAATTTCGTGGGCATCGGGAGAAAGTATCCTTTTACTTTCCGTGCGATGGCCGGAGATAAAAGGCACCAGGAGCGATTAAAAATCTTGTATAACTCAGGAATCTGTGTACGAAGATAACCATCGGATTTCTCTAATCTTTATCGGCGACGTTGCTTCATTTAGAGTGAGAGACCCGGTGGTGTCAGGGGTTACGCAGACAGCCGTTTAACGCTGAATTTACAAACCTATTCGAGTCTCTCGGAACAATTTACACTGTATCAGCGGGAATTTCTAATTGATTTCGTGGCCGGTACGCGTGAGTTTCTAAACATTTCACGATTCACCGTGTCGCTCGGAAAAATTTAACGGCCGCAACTTTCGAGCGATAATTATTGTAATAGAATTTCGCGCTATCCATCAACGCGGAGCCGATCATCCGGAACGATTTCTCATTCCGATCCGATAGATTCTCCCCGGCGGTGAGCCCGGAGGTCGCGTAGGAAACGTGATACACCGATAAAACCGAGCCCGTAGCCAACGGCAGCGGGGACACCGGGATAAAATAAAATAAAATAATCGATCAGCCGGCCCGTAAAGTTTACCGCGGACGCAAATGAGTCGTTAAAAGAGCGGCGAGCAACCCCGCTGCGACGCGACGCGCTCTCTGTTCTCGTGCGTCCTGTCCGTTCGTCGTCTCATTTATGAAAGTTTAACCAAATTAGAATACGTCGTTCCGGGTCGCATTATGTTTCAGGGCCGGCCTTCGCGTCGTGAATCAGACAAAATTGTCGAAGTCCGTGGCGCGAGCCATTAAAAACTGGCATTGGACGAAGGAAACATAGCGTTGAGGCGAAGTATCTTAATGTAGATCTGAGAGAACGTTGGGTAACAGCATTCGGTCAAACTTCCATTGAAAGTTTCAAGTGCAAAACCTTCGAGATGTGGAACATCAAAGTACAATCGTACAGCGTATGAATTTTCATCGTCGAAAATGAATTGTGATTAATAAGTAAGAGGAACAAAAAGCATTATAAAAAATATCTAAAAACGTTATTAATGCTTGCAATTAGAAAATTTGCAACCCTGAGGGGTAACGGGATTCCACCGATTTATCGCGAGGAGAATGTTGCTCGGGCATAGTTTCGCCGGGGGATTGGAAACGCAGGCGCAGGCAGGGATGAAGGGGTTCGATGCGAATCTCGCGCATGCGACCTTTGACCCGGGCACCGGCTCAAGTCGGCAGTGTCACGCGAAGTCACGTGGCCGACATAAAACGTGACACGCCGTGAAATACCTTCCTAATGGGCGAATAAGATGCGTCCACGCACGCCAGCCACCGTCGCGTCGCCGTCTCCTCCTTCACCCCTTCCTCGTCTTGTTCTCCACCCGTCCGGATTTCATCACCGTTAATAACTTCACGCGCGACGCATTCTTCGTAGAACCTCGAGCTCGTGAAATTTCTCACCTCGTGTTCCTTTTTCGACCATCGCCTGGCATCGGTATCTTTGTCTCGATTTTATTTCTCTTCCTTGAAACTATGACGATTGTCGTTAAGTCCCCTGCCGCTTGACCAATCGCCCATTTTGTGTCCGGTAATTCGATATTCCTGATCAGCTTTTTACTAGTGGTAAGAAAGTAGTTTGCACGGAAATAATTTGCCGGTATATTGAATAACTGAATCTTGTATTTCGCAACGAAGAAAGGGGAGCGTTGGTATACCGGCTCTTCATTATTTTCTCTTTTCTCAAACATAAATGACAGGAAACAGTAAACACACCTGGGTGGCACTTGTACGGTAACCATTCATGTAATAGAAAACGCAAGAAGCGCATGCCTGCCATTCAGTCAGCTAGATTTTTTTTCCCCCGCCGCCGCACGTCCGAGGAGAAAACGCACGCGGTTTGCCACGCGGCCTCGCGTCCATTACTGTGCAAATGCAATTAGTACCGTTCCGGGCAAACACGGGCCCTCGCGCGGCGAGCCGTGCGCGACGCAAGAAGAAGAAGAGCGGTACGTTTGTTCGTCTCGCGTGCACGCGAACCGCCCAAAAACACTTAAATTATTAACGTACATGTAACCGAGGTCGACCGGCAGAGCGTTGCAAAAAAAAGAAAACGAAATTCGTAACACTGTACGATCGGCCGTCTCTTCTCGCACTTCCTTATTCGGCCGTAAGGAATTTCGTTCTCGCTAAAAATAGTCTCGCGCCTCTCGGCATCGCACGAATTTCTCACGTGCTGCCTTCTTATCCGCCCAAATATTCGTCTTGCGATTTCCAATTTAAATTTCTCGCTACACCAGAATAGTTATCCACCTACCTGTACCGTGAAACATTATAATCAATATCCCCCAAATTTATTCGCGCATTAAGGAATTCCTCGACGCGTGTCATAATTTCATTACAAATTAGACTAGCGTCCCACAGACAGTGATACGTGTGCCACGTGTACGTTACATTATTTCTTCGATCAATGCTTAATAAATTTCATTTACGATAATTAAATAATACGAATTAAAAATGTTTTCATCATCCAATTATAAAAACTTCATTTAATCAGCGAAACGGTTGGAAAAATGTACCATGTCTGAAAAGCTCTGAATTAGACCATACAGGATTCATCTGTTACAACGCAACGTCTTAAGCATTTAATCGAGGCTGGCTGACAGTTCCGAGAACTATCAAGCCGAGGAGTAATATTTGAAACGTGGCTCGAATAATATTCTTGAGGAACGACCATTCGCGCTGCCATTAAACGTCCCGGGGCTATCTTCTCTCGCTTAACGGCTCGCGGAATCACCCACGAACATCCGGATCCATCGTTTAGCGTGACCGGGGGGTCGCACTAATTCCACCCGGTGACCCGCGTAAACGCACTTGCCTGGAACAAGTTCATCATAGAGAGGAAGCCTCGCTAATGGTCACCGCGTGCACGATATTTCGTCCCGGCCGGCAATTACATTATTAATAGAGATATTACCCGTGTTGCACTCGCGGGCATTAACGACACCGTCGTCCTCCTGCCCGTCGCGGTCGTCGGGCGAAACGCGTTTGCCGTGAGATAGGCTAACCCGAGCGAGAGCATTAAGCCGGGGAAAGGAGGAGAGGACGCGAGACAAAGGTACGGTAGGATCGGAGCCGGAGCAGATTGATCGCGCTAATCTGTTTCTGCCCGGCCACACATAACGCGTGCCCCGGCCATTTTTAGCGCGCTTAATCCGAGCCGGATTATGCGCTAATGTCATGATATGGGGATTATTCAGCGTAGCAGGTGGACGGGCGTGGGCGTCGCGCCACTTGCAGAGGATGCGGCTCGGGTTTTGATCGCCCGAGGCTCCGCAG
The DNA here is from genome assembly GCA_004307685.1 of Ceratina australensis. Lineage (NCBI taxonomy): Eukaryota > Metazoa > Arthropoda > Insecta > Hymenoptera > Apidae > Ceratina > Ceratina australensis. The sequence continues at coordinate 173,079 of SHCU01000131.1, read as the reverse complement.
CTAACTCGCATTCGGATTGACCAAATTGTATCTCGAACGAGAGGAGCGTTTATTTCCGTAGCGTGAGATTGATTACCGCGTAACAATTAAAAAACCTTGTAAAATTAAACGTGTGTTCCGGTGACAGTAACCAGGAAAATTGTACGAATACAAGCTAATGATGCGGATGGGTTGAAAACGTGAAAGACGAGGGAACGTGACAGCGTTCTAACGGAGCGGCCGCAACGATTTATTAATCGATGGTTGAAGACCTTTCTTCACTTTGTTTCCATCGAACGCACGACGTTTTCCAGATGCTCGGAACACGACGGTTCATTCGTCGGTCCGTTCACCGGGATGACAGCGCGACGGTGCTAACATCCTATTAAGAAAGCTTCAAACACATTGCACGGGCAAAAAGCAGCGCATACCTACGGTATCAGCTGTTGGCTGAGATCCGAGACCTAAAAGCGTAAATCTTCAATCAAACCATAAACGAAGGCTATAAAAGCGGTAGCAGTGACCGGTAGCGATCCTCGCGTAGCGTCAGTTCCCTTTAACTCGCACCGGCGCGAGTGTCGTCGAAGTTCGGTGATATCGTCCGTCGCGAGTTCCCGAATTTCGGCGACGCGAGTTCTGACCGTGTAGGGTGGCCGGTCGAGGTGCACGAGGTAGGAGAAGGAGCGCGGAGGGAGCAGCGTGTTTCGCGCGGCACGCGGCGCGCGGCGACACGCGGTGCGCCGCGGATTCTGGAATAGGAATGGAAAGGAAAGGCGAGGGAAAGGAACGGAATGGTATGGAAAGGTAAGGAAAGGTAAGAATAAACTAGGCGCGGTGGGAGTGGGTCAGGATGGCCTCCATTCTCGTCACTGGCTGCGAAGAGGACGGCTCCGACCAATCGGCAAACGCAGCCTCCGGCCTCACCTCCCCTTGTCCTCCAGCGTTCTTCTTCTTCTTCTGCACGGCGGAGGATACGTGTACGCTTGCACGTGCAGCGAGTACGCGTGTGCGTGCGCACGGGAACGGGGGAAAGATCGTTCGAAAAATCGCGGCTCACCTGCGTCCCGCGGGGGTCGGAGGTCAGCCTCGGGTGTCCGTTCAAGGCGATACATACCTGACGGTCAGGCCCATACGCGCCGCGTTTTCTATTCACCGGTGTGACCGACGACGACGACGACGACGACGACGA
>SHCU01000131.1:94777-135377 GCA_004307685.1 Ceratina australensis | reverse complement strand
TGTTGTACCCGGTCGTCGTGACAAATTAATCGCCGCAGAATCGGCGATAGACAGATAGAGAGAGAGAAAGAGGGATAAAATATAATAGAGAAAACGAATCAGTTTTTCATGTTAATCGAAGGCCATGAAAATAAGATTAAATTCCTTGGTGATCTATCGATCCCTTAAATTCCTGCGAGTCAAACGTTTATAGAACCGAACACTCCTACTTCGTAAAGCGATCGGAGATTGGAATTTCCTTTTACTATCTGATTTATAGAATGACACCAAAGTCCTTAAAACACACTCCTACAGCTCGGCACGTTTCAATACGGTCCGTAAGTAGAATATCCCCTGTATAGTCAGACGTTTTCTGTCGGGTATCCCGAAACGATCACAGTCACCACAGCGCACCGAACATCGGTGGTTTTACTCATCGGTTCTTCCCGCTCAAATCCTTCGGAAATCCATCGTACAAGCTGGTGCACGCATGTTCGTTGATGACCATGTTACACGTACCATCAGCCGGGACAAGAGTCTCGCTGGCGAGAGTACCCTCCTACGCGAGGCTCCGTTCTTCCGGTCGCACGTCGCTTCAGAGTACAGAACCGGCCGTGTACCTCGTGTTCATATGTGCACCGTCTTCCAGCGACGTTCCCATAGCTACCGTGGTCGATGGAACTCGTATCCGAGGAATATATATGCACACCCACGTCCGTGTCACAGCTCGGCTAAAATCGCCTGGGGATTTACTCGTCGCGTGGATGCCCGACGCGGTTTCGACGCACTCTAACTCGACGCTGTGTGGTTCACCCGCGGCTCGAGTGCCCCGCGATTGCCCGTGCGGCGTCCACTCGGATAAACACGGAAGCGGAGAAAAAAAATCGACGAAAAGGACGGAGTACGAAAAAAAAAACAACGAGAACGAGCGAAGAGAGGAGCGGACTGCGGCGAGGCCCGGTGCACGAAACGAGACTAGAGGTAGGAGAAGAAGAAGGAAGCGTGGGATAAAACGGGACGAAGAAGAAGAAGAAGAGGACGGTATCGTGGCTGGACCACCGGCCGGCTCGGGGCGTGCGCTCGTGTAGCACGTGGCCGCGAGACTGAATATCCCCTACCTCGGCTACCTTCGTCAGTCCGTTTGTCCGCCTCGTCCTTATCTTACCTGGCAGCACGAGAAAGACTACCGCGGCCTTCTCTCGTTCTCTCTCCTCCCCCCACTGCCTGTGCCCTCTTCTCCTTCTCGGACCTCTGCTCCTCTTCCCAGCTTCTTCTTTCTTCTCCTCCTTCGCTTCTTCTTCTTCTCCTTCGCGTCTCTCGCTGTTTCCTCTCCACCTTCTTACTCTCTCCTCTCGGTGTTGTTCCTAGTTCTTCCTCCTCCTACTCTGCTCGCCGATGTTCTGGCTTCTCCTCCTGGTTCCGATCTCGCGAGCTTGTCGATCTCTCCCCGCGTGCAATACCCATCTCCGCGCGACCGAGAATCTATACGTCTGCCTATATGCGTCTGCTCTGTCGCGACCAGTTGCCGGATACTCTCAGCTTCTTCGTGCACTTGCGATGTTCACCTCTGACTAATACGCTTGTAGAATGAAACTATTGTATGAGATTGAAAAAACTGGTTAGACAAATTCCGATAGTCACGAAGTTGGACGGTTTAAAGAATTCACATCGATGCTCGCGTATCACGTGTCTGTAGCTTATTTGAAAGACAAATTTCATCCGCGGATACACAACATTCTTTACTGCTTGTAAACACTCATTTATTTTCGTCAAATCAATCGCTTCCTTAAAAGGAAATGAGGAAAAAATACCGAAAAGACGCGGGCTGTAATCAAAGCTGAGAATTATGAACGTTCTTAACCTTTGCAACAAAATCTACGGTTCATAAAGTAGCCGGGGTATATTTCCCTCGGGGAATCGCTGAGTATCAGTAGATAACTATTGGTATTTAATGAGCCGAATGTTCGATGCCTCGTTTTCCATTTGATTCGCGGAATGCATTAAACGCCGCGTAACTGTAACGCGTAAAATCGAAGAAAGTGCTTCCTATCCGGCGATTTTCTTGCCTGTTTTCATAAACCTACATAAACGCGAATGGTCATGAGCGATCGCAATAAAAATGTTAACAAGATAAAATGATTTAAGTCGAATACATTCAAGAGAAAATGTACAAAATCAATTAAGTCTCCGAATAAATCTGTACGTTGGTTAAATAGAGAATCTTTCAATTCTTCAGGAAATTGAAGAAAGCAGAACGCGCGGGAGCTTTCAATGCTCGCACGAGGAAGGCGACTGGTGATTTCAACGCAGGGCCGGCATGCATCGTACGCAACCCAAACTCGTCGCTTACAGTCAATACTTGATCCAATTTCAATGAACCTGATTTTCTGTTGGGTATTAGAAGATATCGTGCAAAAATTATCATACAAATATTAATTAGCATAACTATAAAATAGTGCCTTACAAATGGAGGATCAGATGTAATTGTTTGTGCTATAATACATTGTACAAAATAAATTTGATTAACATGCAGAATCTTTAAATCGAATCTTCGACTTGATCCCGCTATTGTTACGACCATTGCACGCGCGATAGCGATCGTAAGAATTGTTTGCCTCGCGGTACGAAATAATTGCATCCGCGGAAAAACTTGTTGTCTCGGATAACAACAATCAAGCCCCGATTCATCGGGTAATAACAAGTGCGCGCAAGGCGGTAGAATAAAAATGGTATTGATCTTTACGTAATCGCGTCACGGTATGGTCGTAAAACGCGGACGATCACGTGTAATGCGTGTAGTCACACGTTCGCCAGATCCTGTTTAAAAGCCTGTTCGTTAAAAATCCTGGTTTCGAGTACCGCAGCTTTGTTCAACGTCGCTCGCGGAAGATCCGCGAATGTATTTCAATTAAGTGCCGAGTTCCATCATCGCCATCTCCCTCCCGCGGCCGGTTCGTTTAAAACGAGACAAATGGTATATCATGATATCACAGTTGAATGGGATAAACCAGGGGAAGAAGGTAAGGTCGTTCGAAGTAGGAGGCGCATGATCAGCAACCAATGGAAAGAGCCGCCACCCACGAAGCTATAAAAATTAATTTATCACATGGATCGCCGCCTACGCCATTGCTCCGTTCGCGGGCATCCCGGTTACGCAGCATCCCGTTAGGTAGCGTTATCTGTCGGGTGCGGCTTAGCCAAATCGGTAAGAATTTCACTAGCAAAACTTGAATTAAATAAATCAAGCATATTATCCGGGATAATTGTTCTAATGATTGATATTACAGGTGTGAGAAGTATGATACTAGATATTTATATAATTATATTTGTAATTGTTTTAAGTCTGTTAAAGTTTTAATTATTCTTGTATTATGTCTTCCTCAGTTTTTGTATTTAATTGAATGATTGTCTGTTTAACCGCTTTTCAACATCTTCCAGAGTGAGAAGGGCTCCAGATAGAGTCGGTGTAGCTTCTGTTAAGGGATCGTAATTAGAAGAGAAAGAAATTTGATTAAAGGGGGCACCACGAGACGATGACAAATCTGAGCTGTAAAACTGACGTACCGATAAAGGTAATATGAAAGTGGAAATCTCTGGCAATATCATCAAGGAAGAATTGGATGCCTTTAATAACTATCCTAGAAAAGTCCATAAAGAAATATTACTCTTAATTCAAATATGTATGAAAATATTTTATCGATAAAACGAAATTCTTTATAATTACTCATGATATCTTTATGTAATGTATATCGTTGGGTATCAGTTAACAGTTTAATAATCTTTTATAATCTTCAATAATGTGATATTTAAGTTGTCATTGATTTTTTGATGTTTCAAACCAAAACTCGATCGCACGTCCGTAGTTATCGATTGATCATTAGAATGCGATCGTGATCAGGGACAACTTCAGGATGGTGTCCTGTGCAAGAAATGGCGGATTGTTTTTACACGGGGGAGTTGTAAAAATTTCAGCGTGAGACATGTGGGTGTTGTGACGATTCGCGAGCAAGTAGTCAATTAAACACTTGATCCGGCATGAGTGACCACTATTGGGAATCCTTGGCTGAAGTGTACATCGCGAAACAAGCTGAGACTTCCGATCCTGATAATTACATTTATTGTCTCTGCAGCAGAGTATTTATTCGGTAAATAAATCTCTTAGAACATGAATCGCTTATACTAGCGAACATCCCAATTTTGTTCCTACGACCTACATGCACGGCATTCCTTTTTCTTAAATATCTTTAATCGTTTAGAATATTCGTCGTTTATCGATCAGTGGTGTGACACATGACCTAACCTTGACACCCACTCGAATGAGCTAGGTCACAAATACTCTTTTTTTAATGCCGAAAAATGTTTCCTTTGTTCAATACGTATCGCTTACAGATAGACGTTATTTTTTATACCAAACATGGATCTATAAAGACAACTGAGAGTTTCGATTTACTTAATTCCTTTATATGATTTTGCTTAATCCCATCGTAAATAAACAATGCATACCACGTGGGAATTAGCGGAAGTTAGAAATAACATGTTTCACTGTATTCCATATGTTAGCTATTATTTTACTCAACATAAATATAGTACAAGGATAATATCATTGATAATAATTATATTTCTTGAATTATATTTATATCTAGGAATCCGGAAGTGTACACAGTTCTTCCTCCAGAGGATGCAAGCGAAGATGAAGATGTCGAAGGAGATTGTGTCGGAGAAATGTTAGACCTCCATAAAAGGTCTATCATAGAATCACAGTCCATTGAGAAACACGATGTAAGAACATTTCTTTCCATTCCTTTTTTCTACTAAAGTATTCAATTATTTTCAGTTAGTCTGGTAACATGGTATATGTATTAGACACTTGTATTGAATAGCATTTGAACAAGAGCATATTTTTCCTTCCTTGAAATTAGGAAGAACCGGTGAGCTGTTACTGCAGTGCATCACACACAGACAACAATTATTCCACAGATGAACATGACTCTGTTCGTGATTCGGCTCATCGTCCCGTCACGCATTCCCTCACGCAAAAGTTAGGTCTGCACCAATCCGATTCTGGTGCAGACTTGTCAGAATACCATGATCAACAAGAAGCTAAAAGCATACAAAACCTGTTGGCATCTTATGGAAAGACTTTCCATGGTACAGATGCCGAGTTTGAAGATGAAAAAGTGAACGTACAAAATCAGCATCAAGAAGAAGAGAAAGACTTAAGATTTGAATCTAGAACAGTAGATATTTACCCATCAGATCATCTTACAAATAACATTGACGCTATAAATTACGATCCATCCATTTGTAATGAAAAGAAATTTTATCTAGAGAATCCGGTGTGCACTTTAGAGGAAAAGGATTTGGAGATCCATAACATATTTAAGAATGTTTCTCTGAATGATACGCGAACGTATAACAAAGACATTAGATATAACGATAGCTCTGATAACTATCCATATTATTCTATGTATTCCAAAACTAAGAGTGTAATGGATATAGCATGGGATAAATATTGGTCTGAGAACGGTGAACGTATAATATGGACGTCTTGGATCGAGAAATACGCGGATTATATAAATCCGGAATATTTCCAACAGAGTTCTTGTTTAATAAGTGACAAAAGATTGAAGATGAGGGAAACCATCGAGAAATTCTCCGAGCAGAACACGTGTTTTCCTAGTCAAGCGCACAGAAATTGCGAACTTGATCGCTCAAATTTCGAAGGAATATTTAGCAAAAATAATAGCACTGGTGATAACGATTTAAAGACTAAAGATGTGAGTAGCATTAATTTTTCGTTCGATGATATAAGCAGACCGGAAGTGTACGACAAAGATGCGGAGGAAAATAGGAAAAGACTGACGAATTACGAGGTCTCGCCGGAAACTGGAGATGGTTGGAACCCACTGAGTCCATTCAGTATGGAAGAGAGTTACAACCAACCATCCAACGCGGAAGATGAGAGACTTTTGACAAGATGCGATTCTGTTAATGAGTCGATAGCAAGGACGAACGCTACGTCGGATTCTATGACTAATGTTACAAAAATGACACTTACTAGTTCTAGTTGCGACTCCATTTCAACTCACTCATCTAGTCTCATCAGTTCTGTAACTAGTTCCATTGAAAGCAATATAACAAATAGCAGTTCTGATCAAGACAATGATCAAGAATATATAACAGAAGATAATGATAAGTATTGGCAGCATTTATGGAAGGACAACTTCCAAATAGAGTACCAGAGCCATTATAAACTGTTCATAGATGAATACAGAAAGGAACAGTCTGAGATTAGCAGTCGGAGATATAACCAGAAGTGTAATGAAATTGATATGAAGCAAGATGAAAGTGATGAGAGCATAGACAAACATTTTACTGTTCACGTGAAACCGGATAATAAAATTGAAAACTCTACTAATAAAACTGTATCTAAGAAAAGCTTGTCTCATAATAGAGACGAGAAGATAAAGAAACGACTAATTATGGAATCTGTAGGAGTGCTCATCCAAAATTTAACAATGAACTCAGAAGACAGTGAGCCTACAGATGAAACGATGAACGAGATGAAATCACAGGAGAGTGAACTGAATGATCCGAGTGTAATTGAACGAAATGAAAATAATATGATAGTTTCTAATGAAACTGGTGGCAATAATACTATCCAACGAAAGTACTCTGATGGCGGTGATGGAGATAAACCTAACGAGGATAAGCCTGTAACATTGAAGCGAAGGTTCGGTATAATTTCTTATCTATTTATATGAAAAAGAAAAATCTATATGAGTAACGTTTATCTCTGTCTTTTACTCTAGCCACGAAGCTGATTATGACGACGCGGAGGAAGGTCTAGAGTCGGTAAAAAAAGCGTTTTCATTGATGGGCTACACTTTCAACGAAAATAATAAGCAATCGAATTTGCAAGGAGAGGTCGTATACAAAAAAAAGAATATTAGATTACAAAATAGGCATTTGAAAATGAAATGCTATAGGTCTAAGCCAGTAAATAAACATATGTATTTCGATGATAATGGAGTGGAAATTACTAATACTATAGATAAAGTAAATCAAATTTTTTGTTATGCTCAGCACAAGAATATTTAACCCATTATCTTTATCTCTCATCTTTTCTTTATAGGTGAAGCATTATCTATCTTTCTGTCCTCCTTTATCATCGACAGAAACGAAATTACAACCCTCTGAAAAAGGTTCCTACACTGCACAGTTTACTTCAAGTTCCGATGATGAATGTGACCCTAGCATTAAGACGAAGTTACAAACGAAGCGATTTGTATTTAGTAAGCCAAGCATAAGTCCGGCAGAATCAGGAACAGAGAAAGAACAATTTGACACTGCTTTGAACATGTTCAATAATCAGAATGATGTTTTCGATAATATTGAAAATGATAATATGTATCTTGAACAAGATGGGACAAGTGACTCAACAAAATGCATGTCAGAAGGACAGCTCCCGGAACAAGTCAACGAAAGTTTCGTTGCGTTAAATACTAACATGGATATAGACGAAAACGTCAGTAACAACGAAATGCAAAGTATGAAATTGTCAGACGAGGATACTGTGAAGAAAACGCAAAAAAAGAAACGAAAGAAGCAATCTAAAAGAAACGTAAACCTTCCGGTAGAAATAGACAATGATAAGACTTTAATGAAATATTGGTTGAAGAGATACCGTTTGTTCAGCAAGTTCGATGAAGGCATTAAGTTAGATCGCGGTATGTCGTTCGATAAGTCACTCGTAAAAAACTGAACGCTACAATATCTTATAAACATTTAGTTTATTAGGTGTACATTATATAATTTTAATAATTGTTGTAACAAACTATTCTTTTTTACAGAAAGCTGGTTTTCTGTAACGCCAGAAAAGATTGCCGAGCACATAGCTGAAAGATGCAAATGTGATACCATAATCGACGCGTTCTGTGGCGCAGGAGGAAATGCCATTCAATTCGCTTTTACGTGCGAAAGAGGTATGTTCTTCGCCTATTAACATTTTCGCATTAACAAACATTACAATTTTTATTTATTTTTACAGTACTCGCGATAGACATAGATCCATCTAAGATTGAAATTGCACGGAACAATGCACGCGTCTATGGTGTCAACGATAGAATAGAATTCATCGTCGGAGATTTCTTTAAACTCGCACCAAAGTTAGTCGCGGACGTTGTATTTCTAAGTCCTCCGTGGGGCGGCCCCGGATACGCCAAGAATGAAACTTTTGATCTCAATAACATTATGCGTCCAATCGGCGGAGTGGATTTATTTAATATAGCAAGAAAAATCACAGATCATGTGGCCTACTTTCTACCTAGAAATGTAGATACTATGCAGGTAAATTTGTATAATTATAAAAAAGTTGGAAAAAACTTCCGTCGCACCATCAATTGACCGTTTTATGCATATGTACAAATTTATTTACAGCTTGCCATGTTAGCCGGAGTAGGCGGTGGTGTAGAAGTGGAACAAAACTTCCTCGACAGAAAGTTAATAGCTTTAACGGCGTATTATGGCGAACTGCCCAGGGACTGTTAGTTGTGATATGATGGGTAATTTATGAGAAGATCTGTATCAGCTGCTTAAAAAATGGGAACTTCTCACATTTCATGAATTATTAGCTGTAAATAATAACTCGTATCAATTTGCTTAAGTTACGTAATAGGAGCAGTATTTTTTATTTCATTTCTATGTGTTCTTTTACGAAATACTGATAAGAAGGCAACTGTCGTTTAGTGTTGTATCTTTTAATCATTGTAACTGATCCTCTTTACAAGTCCACCAGTCACTGTTCTCATAAGTTTTGGACTTAAGCAAGTTGATACCGAAATTTCAATCTGTGGGGACATATTTGTGAAATTGAACAATTAATACGCGAACACTTAAAAAAAAACACAAGTTTTAAATTCATTCTTCCATAGGGATAAGTGTTATTTTACCTGATGGCTAATTAAGTCGAGAACACTGAAGTATTTTTTTCTCTTAATCCATCATGTAAAATATTATTTTAATGGTACTGCGAGCCATACGAGACATTGCAATCTATATTTTACAACGGTTTCCAGATTATTATTTTACAATTTTTATGTACACTTCTACTAATTTCCTATCAATTATAAATAAATACATTAAAAAAATCTTAAATCTGCCTTAGTGTAAATTACTTCCGTAGGGAAACTTAAAATAAAAAAAAAATCTCGATGTTGTCTTTTTTTAACTGTAAAATCTTATTTTAGGACAAGATAAAGCTCTTTTGAACGAGTGTGAACATAGAATCGTCAATGCAATCAATTCATTGAAAATCTACATACGCTTCCTCTAAAACAATATAAAAGATTTTTCCGAATGCAACATTTGAATCATCAAATTTATCTTCGCAAATTTACAATTCCCAAAGTAATATCACAATTAAGATTGAAAAAAGCTAAAATATTAATCCTATATTTTTTAATAAAAAAAAAGTTGATTCATACCCTCTAAGTAACGTGTGACTAGCATTTTTCTTCATTCGCCTTTATAGTATGTATAAATTTCTCTCTGATTGTATGATTTTGTTTCCTTTAATGTACAGAAATAGCTTTTTAATAACTCAATCTTCCAAGTTCTCACGTATCAACGCTAATTGTTGCACTCGATTCCTCGGGTTCTGCAGGTATGGTTATCCCCCCGGTATCTATACTCTCCTCTTCTTCTCTTGGAATCTTTAAAAAGCAATGCATCGTTTCATCATCTTCTTGTTCAATCGTTGAATTGTTTTTCGTTCCACCTTCTTCTCTCGTTGGCAGTGAACCCTCAAGATGTTTCGATGGTATCTGTATGGTAATCGTTTGTGATGTGCCATCCGCAGACGTTGAGGAAGACATTAAATTCGCTTCTAAAGTATCTCCCACTTTCGAAAACGCACCCAAACAACTATATATCAATTGTGCCGCTGCTATGTTACCCGGAAAAACTTCGACATTCTCACTATCTGTATAAAATAAATAATGCTATATAAGTATTTGCATTTATAAACTGTTTAGGAGAATTATTGAAGCATACCCTTTTTTTGTAAGTTCGTTTTAATCAAACCCTTTTCATGGTCTCTTATGTGTTGTATATAACTTTCATTTTTAACTGTTTTGAACGGACAGAGATCACATGTAAATAAACCAGACAACAATGGATGTCTAGATTTTAAATGATTTTTGTAACTACTACTTTGTATTGCGGTGTAAGGACAATGAGGACATTTGTAAGGCCTAAATCCTGAAAATGTCATACATGTATTTACAATATTTAAATCTGTGTTATTTCCTTCGTTCATGCATACCTGTATGCTGCATGATATGACGTCGCAATGTGTTATGATCTCCGGTTTTATATTCGCAAAGTTCACAACTAAAAGGCTTATCACCAGTATGCTGCCGTAAATGCATCTGTAGCATCGCTTTCCTGGCGCTAGAATGTCCACAGACATTGCAAACGTACGGACGCAACTTCGAATGCACAGCTTGAATATGACTCTTCAAGCATTTCGAATTTGCGTACGTTTTTCCGCACATATCACATTTTTTTGAAGTGTACCACCTCGTTACTTCCAGAGTTTTACGATCCAAATGCATGACTCTATGATTGCGCAGTTGACTGGCTTGTTTAAAACATTTACCGCATTCCGGACATTCGTATTCTCGCGTCTCACTGTGCACTCGCATGTGAGTTAACAGCTTCACCATGGTTGCACTCTTATAAGCCTTACATATTTTACAAGTAAATAAACCTATATCTAAAAAGATACTTGTAAAACGTGCGTCCCAAAATTTTATTAATCAAATATTATCAAATACTAACCAATTTGATGTTTCTTCCATAAGTGTAAGCTACACTGCCTCCATTTATTAAATTTCATATCACGGCAAACGCTACACTTAAATGCTGTCCCATTCTGTGAGTCTATATGACAGAGCGCGTGTTGCTGCATCGTCTCTTCGGATGAGAATTTATAGGGGCATCCTCTACATGAACACCTAATAAAACATAAACATTAAAGATTATGCATTTCTTAAAGAATTCTATAATAATGACATACATACTTTATGTTTCTTTCCATTAATTCAATCATTTTTTTATTGAGCATATATTCAGAGTTGATAGATTTTTGAATCTTAACTTGATGTTTGATATCAGTACTTTCAACATTCTGTCCTATGCAATCTAGTAACCCAGAATCTTTTGTATCATCTGTTATATTCTCTTTACCGCCTTTAGTACCTCCTGTATCTGTTAACTGATGATCCTGAAACAATTATTATCAACGTAATATCTGCACTTGTATACTTAACCACAAGAGAGACTGAATATTCACATTTATCATATGTTCTTTACAATCTTCTATAGAAGGAAAACAATTCGAGCATTCTCCGCACATGTACAGTAGTTTTACTTCATCAGCAGTCTTGCATTCCTCTTTTATCTGCAACATAGAAACAACATATTACATTTAATATATACAGTCAAAATAAAGAATGTTGAAACTCACTTCTATATCCATTTTTGGATTCACATGCACTTTCTGAAAATGCTGCAACAATTGAGTTTTATCTTGAGTCGTATAAGTACATATTTTACACTTGAATGCTGTTACAACTTCTACAAAATCGTTAGCATTCACATTATTTTTCTCTACGATAAAATCTTTTTTATTTTCGCCAGAAACAATTTCGTATTCCTCCTGAGAATGTTCATCGATGTTTCCAATTACTAGCCCTTCGTTCATGATGTATTCTGGTTCGCAATTATCATCTTCTTTAGAGAGTAACACTGTTTTCTCTTGTGATTCATTCTGATTTATGACCTGGCTAAGGTCTAATTCCTGCAATTCTCCATTTTGAAATGCATAAACTTGACCATCCAAGCAAACCAAAGAAATTGATTCATCCTCTTTCTCAACCTGTGCTTCGTCTATAACATTAATTGTATTCTGTTCTTGATTTGTTGTTACACTTTTCGTTATATCTAAAGGCGGATCTGATATCGTTTGCAAAATGTATCTAGTGCCATTTATTTCATAACTTAAGTATGAAGAATCTTCAACACCTGTTTCTTCGTTCATGATGATAGAATATAATTAAATTACATCAATCAAACGTATTCGATGTTCAAATTAATAGTAACATTTTGCCTGCGACAAAGATATATAATTAAATGTTAATATTATTGTAAAATAATGCACATTATTTATAATCCAGTCAACGACATTATTTACTATTTTATTCACTTACATAATGCGTTACACTTTTAGTAAAAATATTTCATAAAAGTTGTAGTCTAAACATAGCTACTGTTGTACTTAAAGAATACAGAATAAATAAATTATTTACAATACATTCTAAAGTGTCGATATTAACACCTTCCGTGCGGATGATGGCATATGACATCGTGTAGCTCCAGTCAGCTCCATCTACAATACTAACGACGTGAAATCAGATGCAAAAAACAGAAAGGTTGAGCGTTGAGCTGCAAGCCCAGCAAGCCACAACCACCCACAACCTTCTTCATGTAGAGGAGCTGATTGCCTGATTAAAACTTATATACATGTCATGCAATCATCAATAATCATCTGAGAATTAAATAAAGAGTGAACGTGAAGCTTTATTATTCTCTTTATAATTATATTTCATCTTCAGTCTACATATGTATATCTATGTACATTAAATTATTGAAAGACCGATAGAATTTGAGATGTAGAGATTTAAAATTAGATTCTAGTTCTTCACCTGATACTATTTCTAAAGTCCAAAAAATATGACTATTACATACATGATAAGATTGACCAGGAATACGAAATACACAGCGGTAAAATAAGTATGCTATATATTTTATTATTTCACTGAATGCACATTTGGAGTTCTTTCAGCATTTTGCCTAGCAATTTCAGGGAAAAATTGAGAGTTATATTTTTGTTTAATAGTGGGTTTAGGAACAACTTCTGGAACTGCTGCTGGTACTGGTTCCCCTCTTAATTTTGCCAATAACGCTTCAGTCCTTAGTTTCTCACTCTGTTCTCTTAATAATCTCTCAGCTCGTAACTTCTGAATATCCGTACTTCGTGTTTCTGTCACTTCCTTTTCCTTACTTTTATGTTTTTCTTTCTTATGCTTTTTGGATTTTTTATGTTTATGTTTTTTAACTGATTTTTTATGGTCTGAATCGCTGTCATCTGAATTCTCCCTTTTTCTTTTGAACAAAGTTTCTGACTTAACTTTTAATGATTTCTCATTGGTAGTACTTCCCATAAGACTTAAATATCTTTTGATATCATGAATAGGATCAGCCAGTGCCTTTTTCTTAACTTGTACTTCTACATCTTTCTCTGTATCTCTTAATCTCTCTGGCAATTCCTCGTACCAATTTTTTTTACCTGTAGCTTCATTCGTATCTTGTCCAAGATATGTAAGATACCCTATCTGTTTTTCATATTTTTCTTTTTCCTCTTTCTTTTCCTTCTCGTGTTCTGCATTAGGTCTGTGATGATCAAGTTTTCCTTCTTCAAGTTCAGCGAAGAAATTAACATGATCCCATGTAGATGAAGATGATACTTTTGTTTGGTCATCTTCTACCTTTGTTCTTCCATCATATTTTGATCTGGCTTTTACTCTCAAATGATTAATCCTAGCTTCAGTCTCCTAATTAAATAAAATTTATCATGTTATTGATGTAATGGATTTTTTCATTCCATAGATACTCACTGCTTTTTCAATTCGTTGTTTCCTAATCTTTTCCTCTTCTGCTGCCTTTGCTTCATCTCGTCGAACACGAGCAATATTTTCCTTAGTACGAACATGCCACCTGGAAAAAAAATTATTTTTATCATGGTCCAGGTTTCCATATAAAGTGATTAAATAATTTGTTGTAACCGTACCTTTTCTTTGGTAAAATATTCATGTTCTACAAAACAGAATTACTCTGTATAAAAACGTAGATTGCACTTCTTTATAAATGTTCTCTAATTAAGTAAATATCATAACAAACTCTATCGTTTTAATTACTATTCGATATTAGAATTCAGGATCGTTTTGACAAGTGTTGACAAGTTTATGCTATACTCTTGTGACCATCAGAGAGGTGGTGCCAGTTGGTCGAAGAGTCGCGATGGCAAAAGTAACTAACGTTACTTCGAAGAATTTAGTTTTCCCTTAACAACTAATTAACCGTAGATCTTAGCAAAAAATATTTGAGACAAAAGTTGCAATTTCATGACGAAATCCAAATTTTGAGTTGATCCAAAATGATCCAAATTTTAGTTTCAAGTTTCGCCACCGGACAATCGTTCGCGCGGTCCCATCGTCAATTGAGAAACTCCTAAAATGTCGTTTTTCCCGAATAACTCGCTTACCAGTGGAGATACGAGAAAATTGCATAGAACCTTTCTTATAGATCTCATCGAGATATAATTCGGTTCTCAGGACAAAAGGAAATTTCGGAATTTCGGAGTCGACAGTGGTGCCATGTGGGCGAAAGTCGCAGTGGTGAAAGCCAGAACTACCGGTCACTCCTAAAGATTTAATTTTTCCTTATTAATTCGTTAATCGTTGATGCTAGCGAAATATGTTTTAGGCAAATATTGCAGGATTTGATTTTGGATATAAAAAAAGCGGTATGCAATTTTCTTTTTCCCTTACAGTTTGGCGTTCCCTAGTCGCTCCCGTACGTGGCATAGAATTTTTTGTTTATAGATGAGAATATTCCTTCTCGTATCGTCTTTAGAAGCATGGGAGTGAGAACGAGAAAATCAGCGATAAAACATAACGTATGATTGAGTGACCTGGCTATGAGCACTTGCTTGCATCAAGAGAAAAGCTTAGAAATTAGTCAGAATCGTGTATCATACAGTGCAGTTGAATATCGTGATAGTTAATTGATACTAACCGTGTACTACGATAGTAAAATTAATTGATACGATGATTTTGTTAGAGATACACAATAGAATAATAGAGGAAACATTAACTAACAAAATTAAAAATGCTTTGGCAGGGTAAGTAAAGTGCTTCCTTTTTTATCAGCTCGATTCTTCATTTTTAAGATAAAGTTGGTGATTACACGCCGGGGCGGTGTCCGTTTTAAATATTAACAGTAGTCATTTTCAAAATATATGATATAATGGTTTTAACATTTATGTATTTCATAGTTTTCTCGACAGACTAATCGTTTTTAATAATAACGGCTATTCATATTATTTTTGCCTAAAATTGTGGGTTCGTAATATATTTTTGATCTGTTAATTTAAACAGCGTTTCATAAATTGGAACGGCAAGAATTACATAAAGTACACAAGAATTAAGTTAATAATCCTAAATTGACGCATATTTAAGAACATTACGAGGCCCTTAATGTCTCTCAGTATTGAGTTGTCTAATGCAAACTTCTCTTGATATTTTGTATAATGAAAATATATCTCTTTATAGTCACAAACCAGAATCTACAGACATTGATATAGCAGACTTCGATGGAGTGTTGTTTCATATTTCTAGCTTAAGTGGTGATAAGTCAAAACTTAGAGTAAGTTTAGAAGCAGTTATTCATGTTTATGCATTCCTTATCCTGATGTTAATATCTAATCTTACTTCTTTGCTTCACGCCTTGTATAACATACTTATCATTCTATTTCTTTGTAGATAAGTATTTTACTTAAATTTTATAAGCAATTACAAGAACATGGAGCTGATGAACTTCTCAAACGAGAATATGGATCTTATCTTACAGCTCCAGAAACTGGTAAAGAATTTATTTCAACTTTGAAATAGATATCCTTTAAGAATATATTCTAGTTGAACTAGAGTGCTAGCACGCTTAGTAATCAGACATGTAACATCTTTGATTTCATATCCACTTTCAGGCTACAATGTTTCTGTGCTGCTAGATCTGGAAAATTTGCCCCAAGATTGGGAAGCATTAGTTAAAAAAATTGCACTTTTAAAGAGACATTGTTTTGCTAGTGTCTTCGAAAAATATTTTGATTTCCAGGAAGAGTATTATGATTCGCCAAATACACCATCGCAGAAAAGAGCTGTTATCCAATATAGAGAAGAAGAGACAATGTAAGAATCTATGTGATCATTTTATTCTCTTATTATTCTCTATCAAACAGTATGCAAATTTTCAATACTGAATTTCTTGCAATTGTACTAAAACTCGTTTCATAATAAATACCTTTATATGATTAAATCTTATAGTAGTAACAAATGTANAAATTTTCAATACTGAATTTCTTGCAATTGTACTAAAACTCGTTTCATAATAGATACCTTTATATTATTAAATCTTATAGTAGTAACAAATGTATTATAATAGTGCATTTATTTACCATGTATATATATTTTTATATAAGGTATGTTGAAGCCAAAAGTGATAGAGTGACAGTGGTATTTAGCACAATATTTAAAGATGAAGATGATATTGTTATTGGAAAGTTATTTTTACAAGAATTGAAGGAAGGCAGACGTGCAAGTCACACAGCTCCTCAAGTCTTGTTTAATCATCGTGAACCACCATTAGAATTACAAGACTCTGAGGCAGCAATTGGAGACTGTGTTGGATACATAACATTCGGTAAGTAATAAAACAAGTGGAGAGTAAGCCTGCACTCTTCACTCTTCAAAACTGAATAACTACTTTCAAACTGCAGCAAACATCTCATAGTTTACTAAATGATATGTAATGAAAGTTATTTGATATAATCTTTAAAAAAGTTATTCAGTTTTATTTTTAAACTTTTGCTGTTCATTGCAAATTGTTTAAATTCTTAAGAATATAATGAAGTAAAAATGAAGAATTCATCATATTTCGTTCCGTAGTGTTATTCCCAAGGCATACGAACAGAGAAGCCCGCAATAATACCATCGATTTAATACACATGTTTAGAAACTACTTGCATTATCACATTAAGTGTAGTAAAGTATACATACACTCGAGAATGCGTACTAAAACGACGGACTTTTTAAAGATACTGAATCGAGCAAGATCTCAGTCAAAAAATATCGAGAAGAAAACTATAACGTAAGCATTGTCAAAAATACATGTTCGTCACTGAAGAGATATTCTGAAATTTTTTTTAATTAGCTAATTAATCATCTCAAAGGGATAAAGTAAAATAACAAAATATACTTATTCTTTTACAGAGGTCGAACGTTCATCAGGAAGGAATGAATGTAAATGTAAAATTGCTCGTATTGTTCTGATAAAAGGGTAAATGACGATCGTTTATCTCGCATAGATTTGCTAGAAACATTTTGATCTGGCAATGGAAATATTTGTATAGGAAGATTCATAACTTATCGGAGTAATGAGTGAGGAACTTTCAGTGTTCAAGTCTTAACTCATCGTCTTTGAACAGTACAATGTTCTTTAGAAAGATTTATAACTGCTGTAAAGAATACACATAAATTAAAGATGTGTATACTTACAGCGAAGAAAAAGCGCATGATTAAGAATCCATTTTATATCGAAATCCTTCGAAGTAATACACCGCAAGAGTTCATAATAAAGTCATCAAAAGAATGAGGGAAATAGCTTGTTGAATAACGTTTAATAAAATATCTTCGCGTTAGAGAAAACGTGATGTTAACACAACCAATTTATTTGTTTAAAAGATATATCACGTTTATTAATTTAATACAACTGTAAAATAGAATATTGTAAACTCCACGTGCAACGAAAATATTTGAAATAAGAGGAGACGTGGGTACTATAAAGTAACACATTTATCATTCGTACTTATGTTCAGCGAACATAGGACAGCCTTTTTTTGATAAATTATTTTTATTATCTATATTTCATTGTCTCACTTATCAACTTATAATTATTGTAAGATAATAAAAAGTATTAATTCTATGTGACGAGTAATATGAATTATGGAAACCTTTATATTAAATTAAGATTTTACAAGTCTTACACTAGTATCGATTCGTAATTAATAAATGGTCACAGAAATTGAAGAACGAAAGTAAGGTGTGGCAAATGGGTGTTCATTAATAGCCACACCTCTTTATTTGACTAAACCTACTACCGCAGTTACTGTCTGTCTGAATTTCAGTTAGAAACGCTCCGCGATATGTTTTATAGTGCAAAGTGTTTAAATACTTAGGTTCAGTTTTATTATCTTCGATATTAATGCAAATTTTGTAAGTATTTTCAGAATTCTAACGACATATATACATTTTCAAATGAGAATTTGCATTATTTTTGTATAAGTTATTCGTTTTGCTTGATTAGGAAAATAAGACTTATTAAAACAGCATGTTGAATGTGTAATAACAGCAAGACTATTGATTAGTGAAGATAATTGAAATACTTTTCAGCTATTAATTAAAGGACGAGGGATTAAACAAATGGACGAGGCATCAATTTCATCGATATTATCTTCTTCGTTCTCGCCTTGTTCGCGAGATGAAATAGCTACAGGACTCGGGGACTGCGGCGAACCTGGAATCGAGGGAGAATTTTGGGAAGATGAAACGTTGGCAGGATTTCGCGTTTGGCAACTGGCAGGCATAATTATTTCGATTCTGCTTAGCGTATTGATCGGGCTCTGCTGTTGTATCCGATTCCGTGTACCGCGGACTAAACAGGAAATAGAGGCTGATTATATTCGCAAAAAAATAACGAGGAATTTCAGACGCGAATTGTCAAAGATTAGTAACACGGAGATGGATGACATGGATTTAAAAAAAGGTAACGCAGTTTAACACGAGACTACACGGCGAGCACTAAAAGAGGATTAAATCTTAATTTAGTTGCTCTAATAAAATAATTTGAATCGTTGATAGCGTTAAGCAAAATTCAAAGTAACTTTGACATGGAAATCCATCAAGTACAGAAGGACCATCAGAAACCGGCGCGTAAGGGCGTACAGGAGGGATTAAGATCAAGATTCAACGCGATGTTCGGCGGCATTCATTTTGCGCGACAAGAACTTCCCAGTGATGCACGTATAATCTAATTAACTTAAAAGATATTCTAGTTATAGTAGTTAAAACGATAGTACAGGAAGTATTGTAATGATCGAGTAGCTATATTTAGAGATCTTTGCAGACGTAACATTTATTACACAAAATAAGTAAATTCTATACAGCGTTAATTGACTAAATATAATCTTTATTGGATGACCGTAATACAGAAATTAATTTTTATCTTACATGCAACGATGATCTATTAGCAAAAGATAAATACATTTGGAGAAAAGCACTTAATGGGTACTAATGTATATATTACCTACCACATTACGCTTTTTTTTCGTTTATTTATTTATATTATTAGCATTTGTTAAAAGTATTTTTGTACTGTTTGTTAAATAAATTTTTGAAAATCGTACGCGATTCCAACAGAACTAATGTGTAATTCGCAACGAAAAAAACATCACAGTACAAAGTTATGCATTCTTAAGAATGAGTAAACTATGTATGTAGTATATACTATAATAATTTTTTGTAATGACATTTGTTAGTATTACTATAGTTATACGTTAAATCATTTCGTACACTTAAGAAACAAAATCCTTAGATAAGCTACGATTCTTATTGTCTCTCTCTCTCTCTTTCGCTCGCTCGTTCTTTCGCTCGCTCTTTTTTTCTTTGTTTCTTTTTTTGAGAAAAGTAAAAAAAACTCCATCGCATATTCACATAAAAAATGGTTTAAAATTCAAGAACGTCTTCAAGTAAAATGTAAAGAATTGATAGAAAGCATCTATTTAGTTAATCAAGTGAAGTGGTATATATAATTAAAAATATTATAGGCTGACAAATATCGTCTTAACTGAGTCCAGAGGAGGGTATATATAAATGGGAAGTAGAGAAAAAAAATGATAATCCGTAGAAACTTTTATAAAATAATTTTAATAAAAAAAAAGCTAAAATAAATACTTGATAAACGTTGTCTACTGTTTAGAAATATGAATTTCTCGCGGATATTTCTATATATATATACATACATATACATACATATAAACATTTCTCACAGAGAAATAAAAAATCTTTCGGAGGATGTGACACATGACTCTCATATACACGTACCGCTCGCACAGTAACTAGTATTTTACACGCACGCATGTATAGGAATGATCAAATTAATCATAGTACCTTAACTATAGGTTTAATGCGTATTCTGCTTTGTAGAATGAATCTAAAATAAATTTGACAAACAAATAACCGATTTCGGGTTTACAAAGGATTAAATCTACGTATTCTCAACATTATACATAACACCGACTGGCGTACCATTTTTCGATATCACATATAGAAGTTATTCACATGGAATACTTTTAACTATACTTCGATAATACTTTTAGAAGCTCGTATCAATCGACAAATACACGTTAAATTAAAAGTATATTCATAGTTCAATAAAGAAACGTATTTAAATCATCAACAATCTCTCAACTTCAGCGTTCGTTGCGAGAATTTCTTCAGAGGTGGTCGAGATGTCAAAGGGAATTAAATTTCGATTGATGTGATTCGTATCTTTCCATTTTTCTATAATGAGTAGTATTGAAAATTATGCGAGCAAGAATATTTGCTGCCACGATCTACTTATTAATAACAAACAGTAGGAAAAGAGTTGACGGACTAGAGGGTCCAATACAGAGAATTGTTATTGTACAATGTGGACATTACACATTCATAGAAAGGATTTGTAGTCGTTGTACGTTACGCAAACCGTTTCCACAAAGAGCATTAGGAATCGCTAATGTGTTACTCGTTAAATCTACCTGGTGCATGCGTTCTTTTCCGACAATGATCATATTTAAACGGTAGCAAAGAGGTACAGACTGGAACTGACTGACATAAATGTATGTGTTAACAATGATAGGATACCCTCTAACTGATGGAAACCGAGGGGGGATATCTCGCTACGAGGTAAGAGAGGTTTTTCGATAGAGAACTCGATCAAACAGTTATCTTTTAATCGCGCTACAATGACCACTAGCAACAATTGCGCTACAAGACCACTAGTGCGTCAATTGGCGCTGAATGGTCGTCTAAGCGTACCTTCACGATATCTTGTTCCTCCACCAGGAGAATTTCATTTTCGGACTCAAGTATTGGAAGCCGATCACCGTTTGCGGTATCAATGACAGGATCGGCAAAAAGTTGCCGCAGCTTCGACTTTTCGGCTCGTCCTCGACTGGTCCTGTCACGGTTTCAGTTACAACATTATCATACGCGTGATTCGGTGTAGAATATGGATATGGCGTCGATAGCGGATTACAGGTAATGTGTACCTCTCCCATGCTCCACTTGTTTTTCGTATCGTTCACGTCGTCCGCTCTGCCTCCACCGTTGCTCGGATCCGTGTAACATGAAATGGGTACTTTACTGTCCTTAGAAGCGACGGAACAATTCGAAATATTGATTATGCGGGTTTGCGACTTCGGGGCATTGAATTTACATTGACTCTGTACATTGTAGTCTAATGCGGAATTGGACAGGTTCATCGATTTTAATGATGCTTTTCTGTAGACCTTCGACCGTGTCAGGGGCTTGATCGTTAACTGCGGCGATGACGCTGATCGTATGGAGCTGGGATTAGTACCTTTGTTAGTATCCACGTGATCGTTACCATTGGTAGTCAACCAGTTATCTTTCACATCGGGATTGATGATGGATCGAGGTATGGGCGCTGTTACTGGGCTCTTGGGTGTCGTTACGTTTGCGATACTTCCTTGGGTGGTATAATTTTTTACAGTGCACTCATTAGGTTTTGTTTCATTATTATGTTTTATATATTGAGCAGATACAAGATCATGATTTTGGTAAATTCTATTTCCAGCCTTTAATATATGTTTTATAGATTGATTCGGTTCGTCTGCTTCGTTCACGGAGTTGGATAAAGATAATAAAGAGGTTCGCGAATGGATGCCATCCTCGTTTACGTGCGCTTCATTTGTTCCTAACTCGTTAGGGCCGAATGAAGCGTCCATGAACCCTCAGCTCGGGAATCTTGAGTAGAATGCACAAGTCAAATCGTAATTCTTGAAACGGCAATATTGCACATCCGTGCGCAGCCAATCGCCGGAACCTTTTAGACAATCGGTTTGCTCCATATCACGTGGACAGCTGGCCGCTATCGATTCTTTGTTAGCAAATACGGTGACCACGAATTTCTGCGGTTTGAACGTGTTCAGCACGCGCCGTATTATTTCTTCGTACGACGCCTCCGGGATGTTACTCTCGAATGACACGTATGAAAATTCTGGCTCTGGTGTAATATGTATAGTCATGTAGTTCCCCTGGAAAAGAATATACAGACAAATAACGTGTGAGAACGCACACATTACGTGGCAGATTTCGTCTTTCGTTGAACAGATACTTACGTTCTTTGATACTCCGTTCATTGAATAGCCGCAAGGTTCGAACAAAAAGTCGTCTATAATCATATTAGGAATCAGTTTGTCGATTCCTGATTTTTGAGTCGCTTCGTCCGCTGAGGAACAAACGTCTCTAGTGAAGAGGCTCATTACTTCTGGATCTAAATGAGTCATCAGGATTTCTAGGGTTTGATCCGGTTCTGAGGGTTCATCTACGGATTTCTCTTTATTCAGAGTATATAAATACCAACAATCTGAATCTACAGAGCCTAAACTGTAAGCTTCGCCATCTGGAAGAGAAGAAAGAGACACTCGAATTCGCTATTGTTCAGACCTAGAAAGTAGTAAAATAAAATTTTTTAAACGAATAAATAATTACCGGGAAAGAAGGTATTGAGGAGAGTAACTTCTTCTTCGAATGCTTGATGCGGGGATATTTGTAATTCCGGCTTCTTGTAGTTCTTTCGTGAATAGAATACGTTCTGAAACAGGAACGCAATTATGTGACTACACGATTTTCTTTTTTATTTTTATTAAGGAAACGAACGACTTTAATCGCCTTCTATAAACATCTAAGCGAAATAAATAATGGAAGTTTGTATTGGAATATCCAATTCGAAATAATTTTTGAACAAACGCAATTTCATGTACTACATCATGGGTAGGAGAGATCAATAAACCAAGAGGTAGAGATGTATCCTGTGTACTAGAGGTTTCCTATATATAGACACATCACTTATCCATGCACTAGGTCAAGTTATATAGCTAAGTACTTTCAACTTGAATCAGTTACAGTAAACGGTTGTAAATCAAAATTTGTTCAATTATTATTAATCACTATTCCGAATGTGCGAGTATCATTGCATTCACAAAATGATAAAAACATAATAATTTTCGTGAAATATTACTCATAAACTGATGATTGTATAATATTACCGACATTACTGTGTCTAGATACACTGTGCATAAATAATATTAATATGAAAGAGTCTTTTACCTCTACTTCTTCAAAGCCAGTATGCTCTTTAACAAGTTCCAAAAGTGGTTCCAAGCATTGAAGGGGAGTAGTTGTGCCACATGTCTTTAGGATAAGTCTACGTTTTGATAGGAACATGCTGCTTTCACTGAAAGGTAACATAACACGATAGATTATTTTATTCTCTTACAGTTTCTACATAACAGTATTACTTATGTCATTCAATATTATGTCATGTGATTAACTTATTGCGACAATAGATTAATACAAGAGTCGATCAATCTAAAATAAATAAATTTTAAAAGACGCCGATTGATTATAATTAGATTAAATATTTATATAAAGTATTTGACATAGCAAACTGAGAAATCATAGCCACTTTGCTTTTGGACATTACATACAAATACAAATTACATTCTACATAAACAACAATTTATAGATAGTTGCTTACGTTTATATAAAAGTCCAATAGTGATAGTAAGATGTTCAGATGGAAGAATGTGTGAATGAGGATAGTTGCAAATCAATTCAATTTTTGAGCTATAAATTTCTATTTTTTCTCCGTTTCTAAATAACTTGTAAGATTTTATGCAAATGAATTCGAACCCAATGAAAAATAGTTTTTTGCCTCGATCATGATTTACATACTCATTTGCTACTTGATTACAATATGTACGCCCAACTGTGGTGCATAATAATATCTGGTATTCTGTATAAAATTGAAATGCTCATATTATTATTATTATTACGCCCTTCCGTGTGACATCATCGTAAATCAATATTTCAGTGATGATGACGACAGAATCCACGTGTAGCTTCAAACTTATATATTTATTATTACTCATTGCCAAAACTTGCGTGTTCTTAAAGACAAGGATAACATTGAAAATACGGAAATGAGGTAAAGGAATGTTGAAGCACGTACTAAAATGCTAGAGCTACTAATCTAAAGTAATAAGCTGGGGCAAAAATAATCTCGCATATCATGTTAGAATAATCGGAAATTTTTTCACTCATTTTGTGAAATAGTTTCAGTACAAATAATAATTCGAAGGTTATCAAAGAATGAAGGTTATTAAAAGACTTGGCTTCCACTTGGTAAAATTATTTTTAGTTTTAGATGGTATTAGGATCAATGTTTGTTCAGTGCGTGACTTAGTGAAGTGCTCAATGAAACGAATATACGATAATACGTACATACTTCACTCTCACAAAATGTTACTCTGTTTTATACAGCAATTGCTTTTACTTCTAACAAGAGCCACTATGATATATAAACATATTTTTGACAATTCTTTATGAGAATATAATGGAAGATAAATCTGTGTACGCTTTCATTGTACGTAGCTTCAAATATTTTTTCCATGGACAAATGTTTTAAATGATTAAAAATTTTTCTTTAAGTGACGATTCTCAAATTAACCGGAAATCTACGTTCCATAAATTTTCATTAATTCTCTTGAAATTTAAATTATTGAGTATTTTGTTTTTACTAAATAATCCATTAATAATCCACATACTAAATAATCCATTTTTTAAAATACCTACATATATTCGTGTCAAAACTGAATGCAAAAAGTTTAACTGTTCTTTAAAAAGTAGTCTCTAAAATTACTTAAGAAACACCCCCTACAAATAAAAATTTAATCAATTACACAATTACGAATAATATTAGATAACGTAAGACATATCAACTAAATATTATAAGATTAATTATGTATTACAAGATATTATATCGCAACACTGCAGGCTCACGATAATTTATACGTTCTTCGTTCTTGCGTAATAATCGCCATTGACAAATTGATCAAAGAATTTATGAAGTAGCGAAATTATATAATAGATACAATCAGCGATTGTATCGCGTTAAGTGGTAAAACGTTATTCATGATTTCAAGTACAAGACAAAAGTACATCTGTAAACTGTAAATGTGCATGTAATCTAGATAATAATCAAATGTAATCATTGGATGTAAAGAATGCACGTAAAGAAAAATAGAGTGATTTTTCACTTATTGTAAGGACAGTACAGAAATAGTTGAAAATAATTTGAAATAAGCAGAAACCAAACTAAACTAAATTTGATAAGGAATTGTATTGGATAAACGAAGAAAAAATAAAAGTGAAACAAGGAACATTGTGATGCACATGCAGCGTTTGATGTTTATTCATTTTTTTGTAACGACAAACTGAAAAACGAAACTAAGGAGCTAAGGAAAAAATAAAACATTTAATTTGCAGCAATCTAGCATGATAAAAGAATAGACTGAATGCAAAACCAAAGAGGAAACCTTTGTCTCGTTTGAGATTCTGCTTCGAACAAAAGCTAAATTTTACTTCCTCAAACAATTGGTGCAAGTATTGACTAAGCCAAATGTTACCAAACAGATGGAATTATGTAATGGCACATATTCATTCTATTTTCAGTGTGCAAGTAATCTGTTATTTAACTAATTTCTAGCATGATAATCGAGGCAACAGGAATCTTATAATCTTTTTTAAATCACATTTCGTTTTGAATTTTTCTATACATGCACTTACTTTATATCTCAAAGTTTAATATGACTCACTTATTACTAGTTCCTTACTTTTAAAAAAACTTATTAGAACAAATAATCAGATCAGATAAAGTATCGACTGCCGTGTTTGCTAGAAGCGATTATTCCTAACAATAACAGGACATCGACGACTGATACACACCATTCTAAGAAAATGAACGATAACAAAGAATTACAAAGTAAAACATACGTATATCTTCAACTAAATTCCAATCATTAAATAATGTAATCTTACGTATGCAACGAGATAACACTCTAAACTCGTAGTCTTCATAATTCATTAATAAATTTAACTTGTAATAATATTGTGAGAGTCTATTAGAGAATTTCATCTTATCTTACATTAAGTATTGCTATCTTGTTAAGTACACGCTGGTTGAATATATCAGCGATAATGCACAATGGTGTGTATTTATGAAATTCTATGCTCAGATAAGTGTCAAGTAGCTTGAGAAAATATACAATCGATGATGAAGCGTACGAAAAAAGACACGCCTGGTGGTGCAGAAAGAATTTTGAGTACATGTTACAGTACACATTCTCATGTTAGTTTATTTTATGTTATTTTCATAAGAAAAAAAGCTTCGACAGCCACGCATCGAAGCGTGTTGATTGTAAATTGAGTTAAAGATAGTGCGTTCCAGGACGTTATTATCTGAAGCCAGTTTACTGAACGGAAATATCTGAAAGCCCGTATCTATATTGCATTGCTCGTAAGATATATTTTAACGATAAACTTCATCATGTCAATTCCCTTTGTTCTCTTGCATTTTATTTATCCTACAGATTGATTAACATTCACTTCATTCAATAACGATGTAATGTAAAATTTTGTTTACATATTTATAATAGCCGTTTATTTAACCGTTCACTACCACCTATGAAAGTATGGACACTTCGTTGAAGAATTTTTCTTCATACTTAATTATTAATGATTTGTATAAATAGTAAATTACTAATATTTTATTCTCTATAATCTATATAGATATATTCCTGAAAAAAAATTTTCTCGGGTTATCTTGCACTTCAATTTAACAGAAAGAAAATAGTTACTCATATCTTTAATATTTGTTACAGCATGAAAAATTAATACAACGAATGATTCAGTTGACAAAGCTGCAATAAATGCCAAAGGATCTTTTATCAAAAGATAAGTTAATGCGTTCTGTTAATTACTCTTTAGTTAATTTTATATTTATCAAACAAAGAACGGAACAAAAGTAATGTTATTTTATGTTAATCAATTTTGCCTTTACGTTTTTTATTAATTCTTAACTGTTCATATTTCTAAGAGCGGAAGTGTGCCTAGGGTGGGTCAGTAAGAAGTACTTTTTGATGATGGACTAATTTATCAATATTGATAATGTTAGCTCAGCGACAAGTATCCCAAGTCTGCCCAAAAAAAGATATTCTTATTCATTTTGACCTCTGTCCCTACCTACTGATCCTGTCCCTGTTATACCTGTCCCTATCCTGGTTTGACCATCGGACCTCGATTACCCATACCAATTAGTGAGGACAACCAAAACTGTACAAACAAGCAGATTTCCAGAGTACGTGTTTGCATGCCCAGTATAGCTGTACACGCAAGCACTTACTCACTTATTATTTAAATCTAATTTGGAGCAATGTGCAATGAAATATTTCGGGTGCAATGACGTGAATATAACATTGAATAAATCGTTACCTGAGAACATAAGCATCCACATGCTCGGTACGACAAATACTGATGATCTCGCAACGAACGATTTTTAATAAGGATTGCCATTTCCATCTGAAATAAGAAATTATTCGCAATTTATGTACAATGTTCGTAAGACCTATGGAAATGTACGCAGGCATAAGGAAACTAAAAACAAGGAGGGTTTATAGGGGACGAATATATAGATTCAGGCTTCTTAAAGGTAATACAAATCAAAAATCATACCTGGGGACCTGAAATGTAACAAACAGTGTAATAAACCATAGGATTAGAATGTTTAACAGGAACACGTTTTCTACAGCCGTCTTAGCGATGACAACCAATAAGACCCAGCACTTTGTTCATTTTCCGTTTATTTAATGCCCGCGTTAATAACTGATTTCCGAACGGGTATCAACTTGAGTATCAACCGGATTTCAATCTTATGCAGGAGATTTTGGTATTTGTACGTTATTAATTTTTATTCGAATAAGAAATGTTACAAATAAAATTGGTGTAGTGTAATTAGTATAAGTATGTATTGATATGCAAGTTGCACGCAATGTGCACACGATTAGAATTAGTCGCATGTACGTATAAAAAAATATGATATCGTACGTTATCGCAGTAACAAGAATTCTAGGAATATGAAAACTATGATCTTCTAATGAAGGAAAATGAATTTTGCAAGTTAATAAATTTGATAAAAAAATGTAGATAAATGAGGCAACGAACGCGTTTTAACACATCTTGATAGCGTTTTCGATTAATTAGTGTTAAAGAATTTATCAAGACGAGGAAATTATACTCTCGATACGCAATTCAGTTGAAACGTACATTAAAGCATGTATTTTATGCATTTATAAGAAAATTGAACGCGTAAAAGATATAAGCATATAAATTGTATATAAATAGCATTAAAAGTCAATTGCATGTCACAAGAAATAAGAACAGTTCTAAATATCTTTAAATTGATACAAATGAAGTTTTATCTTGCACGATTACCCAAGTTGGAAGTCTACCTCTTCTAGCCCTTGAAATGAGTCACACTTCTTTCTCTTTTGTTAAAATCTCGAAGAGTATTCAAATGTTGTTTCCTATTACCGCTACATTTTGTATGATGGACATACGACCGATAAATACTACAAGAAACACGTGTTCAGCACGTGTAGAGAGAGACGATATGGTAGTTTCTTTTATCTCTCAATTTTTATCTTTTCCACATTTTGTTCTCACATTCGCCTGGAAAGAATTATAATGCAAAATCATTTCGAGTTACATATTGTCAATAGTAATCTCTTTCATAAATTCATGAAAATTTATACGTTAACTATCATTATAAATCTTACTGGTACGTATCTTCAATTTAATTCATGGCAATGGACACTGAAACGAAAGTCTGATAAACGCTTCTCAAAATTCAACACGTCTACTTTTTCTAATTATGAAAACTTCTACCTAGTTCTAGAACCTAGTGTTCTTAATATACATACACACATGTATATATAACATACGAGATAAATATACAACAAAGTCTCTGGTATTTGACGAAGTACATATAAAATCACTAAAGCGCGTCGGATATTGACGTGGATATTAATAAACACAGCTATCGTTCGAAAGTAATTTTTGGTAATAGGAAAAAATATACTATTACTCATACTCTCTGCGTGTTTGTAATCGCGTGTATATAAAAAACTTATCAACGATTTGAAGTAAATGAAATGAATGAAAATTTATCACATGGTATCTTAGAATATATTTGAACTTAAACTTTGAACTTCTGTCCGCTGTGATTTATAAAAATTTTTATTGCCTGCCTGAAGGAACAATTCACGTATATGTGTGTGATTCGAACGATTTGAATACATATAGAAAGATTTCAATTCGGTTTATTTAATGAGATGATACCAACTTTATCTTACCAGGCAATTTTTCAAGAATGCTACATATTCTTTCTTCAACCATAAAGTCGTTCTTTTCAGAACTACTTTTTTGTACATACACAGTACTAGCTGTCTCTGTGAAACATTCATTAAACCAATGCTCTGACAATTTTGATTTACATATTTAACCATGAAAAATTCCATCTTAAACAATTACTATGAAGATTCTCCTTTCTTAAAATTTTATAAAAGTTCCATATCATCCGGTGTGTCAACTGTCAGACAATTTGAAATTGTACAAAAATGAAGATAATGAAATTCACGTTGGAAACATAGCGACAACGTTAATTTTAAATGTTCGTCATCGTCAATTATTGAAAAAACAATAGTAATTTTAAAATATTTCGAACTTCCTTCTCGAAAGTACTATCTAGATAAATCGATAACGCATGAAAACATTTTAGACTAAAAAACTTCATACAATTTTAATAAGATACATCAAATCAAAGACAGAGAACAACTTTTCAGCATTGTTATATTACAGTTAGGAATTAATTTACGATCTTTATATCGTAATTGTCTCTACTATTAAGTTAACGTAATAAACACGTAACAAACATTACTAATTAACAAATATTAAGAAAGTTATTAATAATAACATTTCGCTGTAACGTTCATAAAAGTTTCCTATGTTAATGTAATATAGAAATCATATTTTCTGAACTTTAATTTAATAAGAATAAAATGAAGTAGCTCTTGCAGAGCAGAACATTTAATTATTTTCTGTTATGTAGAAGATTAGCGCAATAATAAAAGATTTCCCACTTTTTTTCACGTCGATTCGAGAGTTAATAGATTCTTAGAAAAAGCGGAAGAATCGCGTCGTTCTTTAACATCTATTTATATTGAATTTAAAATAACGAAGGAGATAAGACGATGTATAGGTGTGTAATACTTATGTATATCATCCTAGTCACGTCGTAGCTCGCTTTAAGCGGATGGTATGTATATATTACTGGAACAAGAAGGTGGGCGCATCGATCTACGCCAAAAAAACGCGAGGTATACACGCCGCTACGCAATCCGAATGTATTCAAAAAAGCATTTAAAACAAAACCAATTGCCCTATTCTCGAAGATGGACTCCGATGCGAATAAATTAACGATCATTGTCGGACCATCGCAATTAAATTCTTCTTATTTATTTTCAAAACGCACGTGAGGGATAATACTATTTAATTTCGGACGGGGTGTTAGGTTAAGCGTGTTAATGATTGACACTGCTTAAGCCCAAACTACTACTTACATCATACAGCTACCGGCGATACGATACGGTCATGGTTGCCGGGCCGGTTTTATTTTATCGCAGCGTTTACTTCAATTAAACAACGTGTCATTGATCGATTTTTAATGTTTACGGTACCTCGAGTTGCGTTACGTTTTGATAAGCGAGCTCACGGTTAAATTCGATTGAAAATCCAGGTATTTCTTGTTAGATTGATCAGTAAAGGCTGGGTGTTGGATGTATCGAGATGAGTCGCAGTGAATTTTACATAAATTTTCGCGACGAGCCTTGTTATATCGAAACGTGATTAGGAAATAGAGTCGATGAAAGCCAGGATAGTTATAGCATGTTTTTTCGACTTACTGAGGAATCTGCCTGAGATCGCCCTGTTTTCTGTTTATGCTGCTGCTGCTAGTGAACCAAATCTCGAGGAGTTTTTCCACACCTTCGAAAAACTGCACGCTGTCGGTGCCGTCGTCTTTCGTCGATGCCATCCTCCGCGGGGTAGCACCAAAATTTTATTCACAACGATACGATATACGGTGATAACAAACAAAAATTTCTTTCTCGAGTTTGTGTTTCGCTCCAAATGTACGGAGAAAACCGCTCCTCTCACCGAACTTTGCTTTACTACTGAGAACAAGTGATCGAGCAATCATATTGGCGGTGGTCCCTATCTCTCTCTCTCTCTTTCCTATGCGCAATACAATGCGCTCCATCTTTTTCTCGCCAGCCACTGTGACGTCCTTTTTTAACAACCATCTCTATCTTCGATGCGTTTATATCCAATCGCAAGACGACTTCTTACGCATGCGCAAGTTGCACAATTGAATTTAAAATTTGCTACATTTTTACTATTATGCATCTTCGATCGACATTCTCTTCATATCTTTCTTATAAAAATCAAACGATGTAAGTATTATTAAACTATGGATGCTTGGACAAACTCGTATTTTTGAGAACACGATTTAAATACAGTTCTATACATATTTCATAGCATCTTGCACTTTCAAGTTTCTTATACAAATGCGCAGTTTAGTTATTATAAATAAAAATATTTTACTAAAAATAAACACGATGGGGAGGGTAATATAACTGTATGCATTTTTCGTGTATAATATACAATTTACAAAAAAATATTCAATGCATCTTATTCAAATAATTTTTACATTATTTTACAGATTCTTTTGTTACATTCTTATTACTCAATTTATTGTTTCTTGTCGCTTTTCGTTTATTAATTTGACTTCTTTTTCTAGGAGCAGGGTGATTATTTTGTTTCTTTTTGTTAGAAACAGCAACATTCTTTTCATTAGTAGAAGAACCACCTTTCTTCTTACGAGCAAGTATTAGTCGTTTCTTTTCTTCCATCTTAACTAAAACATCTTCGTTCATCGGCTCGATAACTGTACCCATGCGCGTTTTTATACTGGGTTCGATTAATTTTCGGTGAGCATTTTCAGGTATAAAGTTTCTGCCAATTGGCATTCTAATGCTGGCCTCGTAATCCTTGACGCTCGAAAATGGATATGGTAAATCGGTCACTTGATGTTCTCTTATTTTAGGCTTGTCTTCTTCAATTATTATTACGTCACCCTTATTTTCATCCCTCCTAGGCAAATCTTTCGGTACCTTTAAAACAAATCGTTTCTTCTTGCGTTGAGATATTTTAATATTCCTTCCACCCCAACTACCCCATCCTGGAAGCGTTAAGTCGATGTCCTCTGGTTGTGACTTTTTCACCTATGCATAAATTTTATTTTACAATGTAAACTGCAAGATCTACAGTTTTATTATTAATTAGGAGTGAAAATCGCTGTTTTTTCATGTTTATTTTAAGTGTTAGAGAGTTACCTTTTTGCCCAATGAGATATAATATGCAAAAAATGAGTATGTGCCCTATATAATACAAACTTGTTAACCCACCTCTTCCTCCTTCTCTTTCCTAAATTCTTCAACAACGTCGTCGTCTGCGAATGCTTCGCTAACTATGTTCCGTTTTTGTTCTTCATCTTCACTGTCATCCAAAGCATCATCACCGCCGGTAATGTCGTCAGGAATCTCCGTGTTTAAATTCTTAGGTTTTACATTTATGTACTTGTTTGGATCTATTTCTGCTTTAGATATGTCTGATTTATTCATGGATTCAGCACTATCATATTTCATGCGTTTAGCTTTCTCTAATTCAACGGCAAATTCATTTCTTTTATTAATATCATCTTCTTTGCCGGTACTTTCATGTAGAGCTGAATCTAAAATAGGTTTCCGTTTTGTTGTTGGCATTTGGAGGCCATCGAAAGCGTCTTCCTCAAAATTATTATTTCTATTTTTTCTCTTTTTCTTAATTTTTTCGTCGTTACAGCTTTTGGTAACACGTTCAAGCTTCGATTTAAGCCGATCTTGAATGTTATCTTCCAAAATATCAAATAATTTGTTTATCTTTTCTTTATTCGATATATCAGACGTCAAAGATCTAGTTACATTCTTTTCGTCATTATTTTCTAAAGATTCTACGTTCCACTTAGAAGTAGCTGCAACGTTGATTACATCTGCTTTTACCTTTCTTCTAGACTTTGTATCGCTTAACGCGACTTTGATGCCCTTGATTGTTTTACCCTTTTTACTTTTAATATTAGATTTTGTTACTGATAAATGCTCTTCTTTATTATCAATTGAGGGTGATTGCACATTTCTTGTAGTATTATCACCTTAAATAGAAATTCATTAATGAAATTTCTGCGACAATAAAATTATTTATATTTATCTGATAAGTAAACATACCTTTTAGAATGGAAGGAGAATCTGGCACATTCAAATTCTTATCATTATTTGCTTTTTCGCAATTATTTTCGATTTCAGAAGAGTCAATATCAATATTAGAATTTTTCTTAGAGGTAGTAGTACAATTCTTTTTATGTGATGAATGAGTTAATTGTGTAGTCTCCGTTGTAATTTTAGTAGCATCATTTATTTCTTTGTCTTCCGTATGTTCATTTCGACCTTCCCAATATTTACGATAACTTTGGATAAATTCATTTATTTCTGATTCAGTCTTAACATCGCCTACCCAGGGATTTTCTTTATCAGCGAAGGATTGTACAGGAATATTATCATCTTCTTCCTCTTCTTCGCTATCGTCAGGTCTTTTTAACTTTTGAGTCAATTCTCGACTAACTGACAATTGTTCGGCAAGTTCCTGCCGAGTCTAATAACAGAAGATATTATCTATTATATTCAATTAAAGATATAGAAATTATTTTATATAGAAAGTATTTAGAAAGTTAGTATTATAGGAAAAACTAAAGAAAGAAGGTACTATAGGAAGTATTTTTACCCATACGAAATAAAAGTCTTGTGTTAGCATTGAAGTACATGTACAAAATACTTACATCTTTATCATATTTTGCTCTGACTTGCTTGGACTTAGCCCATTTTCCTGTATTTTTATGTCTTAACGACATTCGTTCTTCTGCTCTAGTTTTATCCAATTGTTCAAGCTTCTCCAACGCAGCTTCTGGATCAGTCTTTTGCAGTTGCTCAAATTCTTTTAATTGCTGTTTTACCTTTTCCTTCTTTTGTACACGATGAAATTTTTTACTCTTAATCTTGTTCTGACGCCGAGCCTTCGCTTCTTTATATGACTAAGGAAAAAATGAAATTAAACAAAACAATTTCTGAAA
This sequence comes from Ceratina australensis, assembly GCA_004307685.1. Classification (NCBI taxonomy): domain Eukaryota; kingdom Metazoa; phylum Arthropoda; class Insecta; order Hymenoptera; family Apidae; genus Ceratina; species Ceratina australensis. The sequence continues at coordinate 100,982 of SHCU01000131.1, read as the reverse complement.
CAGTATTTAAATACTGCGATTCATACCTGTTGCGCTCTAATTTTCGCAGCTTCTTTTCTCTTAATAGTAATTTCTTTTAAAGTCAAGGAGAATTCATCATCTTCCACTTCAATATTTTCTTTCTGTGGTTCAATTGCAGCAAGTTCCTTCTCCAAATCCGACTGAATTCTAAATTTCTTTACAAACTCGTTAGATGGTTGCAATTTTAACGATGAATGATTCAAAGGGAACTGGAGTGAGTCAGCTACTCTGTTCTTCATTATTACAGCATTCCATTTTTTTAGTTCTTTTTTCGCACCTTCAAAGCCAATTATTCTCTTTATCTAGAAGTTAACGATTATTTTCAAATGTTTATGCTACTATCATATTGCTCTCAATACTTATGTAAAATTAAATGTTGGCTTAATCTTTTGTGAAAAACAATGAATTCTCTTACCCTTTCTGCTGCAGGTTTTTCCAGAGGTTTTGGTAATACATGAATGTTCTTTTTTGCTGTTTCTATACTCCTTGCAATTTCAACATGATGACCTTTTTTCCTTAAAATTTTAGCTAAGTCTTGTACGTGAATTGCATTTTGATCGGATATCCCACTTTTAACCAAATGAAATTCTGAAACTTCTAACGAGGGTTCACTCCTTTCTACTTTCTTGACTCTGCAAAGTAAATCTTTAATTAAAATCTCTTATAGGATACAATACATAATTGCAGCTATTAATACATTTGAAACGCAGTTTTAAATGAAACAGATATTATCCCCCTATAATGTTGATTTAATTATCTTTATATATTTGTTAAATAATTAAGTAATTTCATTATCTCAAGTATATGAATCTTTCAATAGTAACAAATAAAACTATTAGAGGTTAATAAATTTAATATATATTTACCTTTGTTCTTTATCAAGTTGTGATACAGCTTCCAGAAGCTTGGAATGAGATTTTGATACATATTGTTCTGTATCATCTAAAACACTTATGTCATCCATTATTGTTTTAATGTCTTTTAATTCAATCGCACCGCGTGTTGAATCTATAATAATATCTAAGAGTACTAGCACCAGCACCAGCCTTATGGGACCTTCACAAAGGTACGTGAAATTTTACGCCATCTAGAATGCATCGAAAAGCAGAAAACATAAAGCAAAGCAGTCGTCGGCAGTGATGAGAGATTTGAGGAATTTTCCGCAGCGCCGCCAGTTGCGGAATAGTGAACTAATGGCTCGATGAGAGATCCGAGGAATTTAAAATAAAAGCCTTAAGATGCGAACGGCGCACAGCCGGCCGACGACGAATATTCCCAATTCCTGGATTTCCATTCTTCTTAGCATATGTTTACATAAGAAAACATTAAAATTTTACACCGTACTATATAATATATATACCCTATATACCGTATATAAGGTACTAGAAAATTTATATCAGAGTTTAGTAATTTATTTACGTCGTTGAAGTACATAAAATATTTTAACGTTTTTTAAAATGTTAACTGAAAAAGTACGTAGATAACAGAACATTGTTAATATCAAAAGTGCCTTTTGAAGGAACATTGGTTAAACACTTTCGTACGTTTTCTATATCATCTTGCTTCTGATTTTCCAATTTCCTGAAATCACATAATATTTACATTATTGATATATAATGAATGATATGACACCAACTATTTTACTTACATGTAAACTGGTAAATATCGATTTACAAAGAACTGTGCCAGGTCCTCAAGTATGGATTCTGAATGAAGATTAACAAATTGTTCTCTGCATATCTATAAAAAGGTATTAATAATAATGCAAATATATAAACTGCGTTCAGCCTATTCTTAGACTGCATGAGCACTTACCTTGTTCATAGTATCTGCAGTACAAGGGTGAGTCCAGAAACAATCATGTACTGAAACGAAGGTAACATTCTCCTGATTACAGTGTAGACTAGTAAGCATCATGTGAGTGGAGTCCAACGAGTGTATAAAGTTTGGAGCGAACGCGTTACGCTGTTTCATCCCGTCAGGCTTTCTACAAAACACAAAATCGTTAATGTAATGCATTGAATATACTTATTATTATATATTAATTATATTTTACATATAAATATATTTATTATTATGTTTATAATTATTATGTTTACTAACTCATTGTTCTTAGCGTGGTCCTTGAATTGAGATTTCTGTTGTTTCATATAAGGCTGTACAATAGGAAGACCCAATGGAGTAATCCATTCAACATTCTCGTGACAGATAGAAGAAATAATTCGAGCGCATTCTGTAAACCAATCTTGGATTTCCCTGGCACTTTTAAACATTGTTCTTAGACTATGAAACGTATTTTCGGTTAAATAGAGACTGGCTGGCCAGATATACTCCTCAGGAAAGTCCGCTGTATCTATATAAGAAATATATTATGAGTATGTACACCCTTATTGAAGGATCAGATAAAATACCTTTCAACTGCCTCGCTATTTGATGTTTAGCACCATACTTCGTTACGCCATATACCGTTGTCATCACAGTTTGCTTGATAACTTTTCTCTTCACAAATCCCTCTAGCACTTGAGCAAGTTTGTGTTCATTATTAGCATCGTTTTTTCGTCGATTTTCTACCTGTAATTGAATATTTTTTTGCTTCTAGAACTTGAGCGTTCCTAAATACAAAATACAGTACTTACAATAGATGCAACTGCATTGTACACATCTCTTGGCTTATCAAAAGGATAGAGATTCACGCTTTCCGCACCGATTTGATCTCTACCGAGCGCCGCGTAGTGCTGAAGTCCGTTGCAACTGCCGTCTTGATGTATTGGGAACGTTCCTACATATTCTTCCACGTTTGGTGCTTTTAACGCGTTTGCTATTTCCATGCACCCAGCCAAAGTTTGCCAAGGTTCTTCCGATTTTGCCCACCACATGTTACCCTTCAGAATACAAATATCCATACTATTTAAAATTACTTTATATTCCATTCATAACAATTTTACATTCATCGTTGTAATTATACTTCACATTTGAGGTTTTCATAAACTTACCGTTAAAGGTTGGTTGGCACTGTCTAATATATTGTCTATATTCTCATTCGCGAATTTGAGGCGTTCTTTGACGGAAGTTCCTTTCTTAAAATTCGTTAAATTAATAACGTGCAATTTTAACCAGTCTAAACCATTCGGGCCTAAACGCTTCCCTTTTGCGAAAAGAAGCAACGAACGACCTAAGTCCGACGATAGGTGATTTAGATGCGGAGGAACTGGATAAACTCTTCCCCTGAAGTCCAGATTATGAGGCAGCCAAAATATCTTATTCCTAAACTATACAAGAAATTAACATATAACGTTATAACAAAATATTTGCTACAGATACAATAACGTACATGATTGGCGATAGATAATTTATAAAGGGTGTCACACCACAAAGAAAACACATCGTATTTCTTTTGCCTGTATCGAGCCATTGCTATTGCTGCTTTCCGCTTCTCTTCAGCAGTAGCAGTTTTACTTACAGCGGGCGGCGCTGACAATGCGGAAACTGATTGAGGAACGTTCAGTTCCACAGATCCGCCTTTTTGAAAGATCTACATGTAAGAAAGAACAATTTAGTAACACATCAATTTTAGTTTAATATTTCAATTACCTTAATTACAATGTCTAGTATAGCGGTGTTTATCTTCCACGGAATAGAACTGAGCTGGTTCAATGAATCTAATATAGGAAATAATTGTTCTGGCGGGCTATTTTGAAGTTTACGCCATGGACGGTCCTAAGTGCAAATGATAAAGGTGTACATCAGTTTTCTTATGAATTCAAGCAGAACATACAACTTTCAAAATATCCAACTTACATTTTGATCTGGTATTCTCATAAAACTTGTCTTCAACAGTAGATATCCACCTGAATAGATTGACATCCATGGACTGGGTGGAGTATACGTAGGTAAGACAATCGAATCAAATGTTAACATATCTAGATGTGATTCCTTGTACAACTTTGAAACAAAAGGATGAGGTTTAATCTGTAATAGAAAAATGTTATCAAACTCGATGTCTTTTGACATAAAAAATAAATATCTGCTAAATCTATGGACCTGTTCTGACAAATATGTTCCTCTGTTTCTAAATATTGTATAAAATGCGGGGATAGAACATTTTGTATCTTGCCCCTTAAAGACGTGTGGCGGAAATATTATATCATTCAATATAATATTGTATAAAAACTTTCCAATATTTATCATCACATCTGTAGGCCAGTTTAAATGCTTAACATTCAGGGTTGCGCCATTTTTCATTTCCTCACGTTCAAAATATTGCCATACAATACGATTATTCATGTTATTTAAATTAGGCATGCTCTCAGGTTGCAAATACCATTCGAGATACTTTGAATAAACATTAGTCATCTTATCTAACACTCCATTCCGTTTCTGCGTTTCTATCTATGAATTATAAGAATTATGTATTTAACACATTTGGTACTTTAATAAAAAAAAAGTGTCAATATTTTATTAAGAAATATCTTACCTCGTACTGCTTATGGATGTATTTTCCTAAGGAAATATGTAAGAATCTGAGAGACGTACTGTAAGTTTCTGATCCACTAGCCAACTGCTTGATCTCTCGCAGAATGGCATTCACATATTGCTCCTTGGCTAAAACTTCAAGGAATGGATAGAGTACCATTAAATTCTTATGTGAATGCAGTTCCTTCTGCTTTAAACATTTCAAATTCCTTTCAAAAGCTGTCATTGCTGCTTTTTTCCAAAAATTTTCTGCTTCCATAATTTTCTCATTCTAAACAAAGATGTATATTATATTAAACTCTGGGTGCTGATTATCGTGCATATGGAATAAATAGATGTGAAGTATAAAACAATATTTTACCATTACAGAAGATGCTTTTGTATCTTTATTCTTTGATTCGTTGCAGATACTTGGTATCTGTACTTGGATCGCACATTCATTTTCCATCTGAATTTTTGCTAAGTCTTGCAATTCTGCGATGGTTAATAATTCTTTTGCTGGACTTTCATAATTACTTTTCATCGGAACCTCACTTATAAGTTTACACATATACTTGGTACTTAACTCCGGATGTGATATCTCATAGCCAGGTTTCAAGAACCTGATAGTTTTTAATACGTTTTGTAGCTGATCATATTTGAAGGACGATTTAATAATGACATCGTTAAAAGATATGTTGTAACTGTTCATTTCGTCCTTCAACTTTTTTAATATTCCTAAAATTTGTCATATTAAAAGAATGCCTTTTATTTTATATTATATATTTTCATTTTATTTAATTTTACTTTTTTTAAACGTTTATTATATTTAAAAGGTGTGTGAAATTACCAATTTGATTGTTGCCTAACTTCTCCCTCCCGAAAACATCAAAAATATATACATAAGTTTGTGGTACTGGTTGCAAGGAATCCTTTTTTATTAACTCATATAATTCTAAAACCTTCGTTTTCTTTTTATTGCTGGCATAAGCTTCCAAAAGCATGTTGTAAAGTTCAATAACTTGGTTGCAGCATTTCAAATCATTCTGGTTATACTTCCTAAATTTCATTAAGGTATTGTTAGCTCTGTTCAACAAGCCACAACTTAAGTAAACTTGCATATGCACTAATAAGTTTTCAATGTAATTCTGCATATGATACATATTTTTAGTTTTATAAGAATGTTCCTTTGATGGCATTGAATTCCTAAAAATTGTTATTTGTTAAAGCAACAGATAATAGAAGACATTTAGTGGTTAAATAATTTTATTATACTTACACACTTGATTCCAGTATAGTCTTTCTTGCCTTCTTTGTATAAAAAAGGGAGATAGATGTATTTTGGTCGACAGCATTGTTAATTTCATTAACTGTATTTGAATCAACAAGATCATTTTTTTTGTGCAGTGTGTCATATGTCATTTTATCATCAGTTATTACATTTGAATAATTTTGCTGTTGTAGAAAAAGTACACTCAAGTTCTTTATAGGATTAAATTATTTTTCATTGAGAATATAAAAGTAACTTACAATATCTGAATGAACTGCATTATCATGGTAATCATTATGGGAATCATCCATATATTTTGAATCAAGAGATTGATGAAATGCAGGGCTTTTTACATTGTACAAGCTATTGGTGGTAATATCAGAATTATCCACAAGAATGGATAAATCAGTCAGTTTCTTTACTTCAGTTCTTTTATTACTTGTCATCTCATTAGTAACTGTA
>SHCU01000131.1:60877-73665 GCA_004307685.1 Ceratina australensis | reverse complement strand
ATCTTTTGCGCAATGCATATTTTGAAAGATATTAAGTGTGAACAATTTGCGTAGGCGACCTTCTATATGTTACGGTAAACGTGATCAACTAGCGATTATATGTAATAAGTACTAAATTTCTGTATAATTGCTAGTTGTTAGATACAGGGTGTAAACCTACAAGTGGGCAATATTTGAGGATCATATTCTATGGCTTCATATTTGTCTTATTTTGGACTGTAGAATACGCTCCTAAAATATTGGCTATCTGTAGGTTTACACCCTGTATAATCACCAGTTGAATTAAGTGGTGATTATGTACATATAATACATGCATAATAACTGGAGATTATGCAAAATCGTCGAATTAATTACATTTACCGTAGCATATATAATATAAGGACATTTACATTGAAATGTACAAGTTTTAATTTTATTACAAAAGGGCATGAATGAGAATTGCATAAGATTATACAAAAGTCTGTGAAAGCACCATTATTAATGTTTTATTCATTTTTTTCTTCAAAATTATGTACATGAACATTATTTATTATTATTGATATTCCAATAAACAATAATAATAATCAATGATAAACCTTTAACATAATTGTATATTCTATATAGTTTAGATCAGTGTTCCGGAATACAAAAATAATTCTCTAAAGAAAAATTATACATTCATGCCAATAGCAGCTTCGATATAATCTTTTTTGATCAGGTCACGGAAATAAAGTATAAGTTAAACAGATTACGAGACACTGATCTACGCGTTACAAACACAAGAGAAGGTTCATATTAAAGCGTATACCTTACACAAAAAAAAGACGTTCTTCATCATACTATAATAATTTCTTGTTTTCTCGCATATAACGTACATCATTTTCTACCGTATTTACAACAATGAATATGCACAGTGATGAAAAGCTGCAGCGAAAACTCAAAGTACTCAAACTATTCCATCATTTAAAATTCGATTATATTACTAATCATAACGTCCCTCGTGTCATTTCAAATAATAGATCTGCGATCGATCAATTTATTTACTTGTATACGTTCCTATATGCTTACTTGGACAGTACAATATCTTTCGATTTACCTGAAACTAAATATTAATCAATATGTACAGTCAGTCAAAAGTTCACGTGAACGAACCGAATCTTAAATGTTCAAAAGTCTCGCGTATATATTACGTGCATCAAGTTGTCCACTGACATTGTACAAATCCTGAGAAAATGATTTTAAACGAATGTACTCATTTAGTTCTACTTCATAAAATAATTAATCCTTTTATAAACATTTAAAATTCGTCAGGTAAACGTGTACTTTTGAGATTAATTTTATATGTATCGTGAGATTACATAGACTATTTGTGAAAAATAACATCGGAACGAAAATGGATAATAAAATATATTAGATGATAGTCGATCTATGCAAGAATGATCGAACGAAAAATAGTCAGTTTCGTTACAGATACTGGTCAGGTATATAATTACAACAAGCTGTCGTACAGGAAGTTCAGCGAGTAATAAGAAAAGTCTACGATTTCAAGAAATCATTTACATACACATGAAGCGGTATGAAATATCTGACCGTCATTATTTATATTCAATAATAATTCAATTGACGATGAAACAGCTCAGCTAAATAATGGCTCCGCTGTCCTTTATGTAGAAAAAAATGACCTACACTGGATACTACATCTGAGCAGAAGTGTGAAACGACTTTCGAGAAATGTGTACACAGCTAAGAGAAACTTTACATAAATACTCAGAGGATATTACACAATCAGTAACAATTTCAGTTTCATGATAATTCATCGTGATTTCGCATTCGTTATTTAATATTTAGTCTCGTGCGTTTCTGTTTATCATTCGAGCGTGAACAATATCTTTTTTTCTGTTTGCCTTTCGTCAGACGTTACGTTATCATCACTATTATCGTCCCGTTACAAAACAATGCCGACAAGATCGGACTTGTACAATCACTGAATCACGTTTACGATCGTCATTAAAAAAAAGAAGAACAACAGGTAAGAGGAAATACGAGTTATCGTTCGACTCGCCCCAGGGTCGGATCACATCTCTCTCCGCTGCGGGAACGAAAATAAAATTATAACAAACTTAAAAGAAAAGAAAGACATTCAATCGTTAAGCGCTTATCCAGTGCCGGCAATTTTTTGTACTATGATGGCGTGGAAGTGATTTAATCGATTTCTCGTTTCGACTTCCGCGATCCATGAGAATCGCAAACGAGAGTAAACGGTTAGCATTCGCTAGATACTACCCGTGAAATCTGTGTGCAGATCGAGAAACGACAAGGAAGATACCCGGGACGGTGGAGGAGGCTTCTCGCTACTCGTTTACATCAAGCGGCATGGCTGGATGCATACTAATTTCATAAACGCTATTAAGGAGAATATCGCTGTCTTTCATAATCATAGGAACTACCGCCCCAGCAGCACATTTAAAGAGAAGAGACAGAGAAGGAGAGGAAATGAAATAAAAAATAGTCTTCGCGACCTCCGCTCTCTCAATGTTCCGTTTTTTCCTCGTATCACGCTGATCAGACTAATCCGACGGAAGAAGTTTCTGTTTTATTCAATGTGTACACGTAGTACATTATCAAAGAATAACGAGAATAAACAATCGAGGGTCGTATCGGCTACTCTAGAGATCCACAGTATTTTGCGGATCAGTATGTGAGGCGAGAGATAAACGATCTTATCTCTTCTCTATCAGAGAGATCTCGCTTTTTCTAGCGACGTGCACGCCTAAATTAATCGATTTGATATTTCCTTTCTGATCCTCACACGTTTTACTTTCCACAAATCAACCGTTCTGCTTCGAGGGGTTTGGGAGGAGGGATGTGAAATCTAATAAATCCTCGATTCACACGTCGCTATATCAACCCTGTAGGAGAGCCCCCGGCAGTTCTGATCTTTCGTAAACCATCGTTGCCTCCTGCTTTTAAAAAACAACGTTCCTTTTTTTTAACGTGCACATCGTGCGACCTCGGGATCTTGCGCACGGGCCGCGCCAGATCTTAAGTTTCTTTTATCTCTGCGGCTCGCCTAGCCCGAATTGTTGACTTTGCGTTTGCTGTTGCGCGTTCCCGGTTACGCTACACCGGCTACCGTGGTGTTGGGCCTGCGTCCCCATCCCCATCTGCATCGAGTTCTGATGCAATCCGTTTTGACTCGGGGACATACCTGCAATCGGACCCGAACAGTTTTATCGATACCAATCCGTTAATTATGATACTGTATCAAATAACATCACAGAGGTAAGTGTTAGATAGTTGCTTGATACGCTTTTATCCGAGTATATCGATACTTCTGTTTAATATTTTACTTATTTTTTATTTTTCTAAGTTTCATATTTACTATCTCAATCCTAACTTACCGCGTATTCTACACATTTCTATTATAGCGTGCATCTTCAATTTTGAAACACTGATAAAAAATGATAATAAGAATTAAAAAAGACATCAGTAAATTTCATATGGTCACTTTTGGACCTCACTGTATATCAGGTCTTCTGAATAGTAGATACTAAATATTGATATAATTATCAGTTCTGATAAATGATTTACATAGCTAAGGAAAGACATTTTAGATAGAACACGTTCTTAGAAACAGTAGCCAGATGATTCATATAAACTCGAAATACAAATTAAACATGCAAAAGTGTTTCCTTAACGCTTGCGTGAACTGATTAAGTATGCGCAAGGGAAATTACAATAGTTCCTAATAGAAGACAACGTAAAACGTTTCACGGAAAAATGCTAATAATATAAAAATGATTGGCAGCTGACGTTAGGTAAACAAATACTTGACAAAATCGTTTATCCTTTATCATTAAATATTCTGATTCATGGTATTCTTACTTCCATCTTGCACAGCGTTTTTCGTAGTAAGAGCAAATCAAATGCATTAAACATCGCTAAAAAGAAATGGAAGATATGGAATATAATGTTTTTATTAACATTAATTTAGATATACTTTTAATGTAATTAAAATTAATATAAGAATATACATACTTTAAATGAGAAAATTCTTCATATTGTTTAATCGGTATAAACGTTTGGTCCGACTACTTCATGAAATTACGTAACCAGTGAATTCGGATTCGGATTTGTTCGATATGAAAAGTTCCAAGTAAAATGGAAGAATATTATGAGAACAAAACTTACCCGAGGGAGTTTTTTCTCCTGCAGACATTTTCGAGAACGCCAGAAGCGCGTCGGGAAAATTAGGTGGTGTGGCCGGCGTGTTACAAGGTGTGATCTAGAAAAGTAAGAAAAACCATACAGTTCACGATGATCGTAAGTTTCAGTAATGCTGATATTGATTGACAGTGTCTTATATAGCTTTGTTTATGTTCTTGTGCATTGCGTGTACGATTATTTAGGTCGTGACTCTCTGCAGGGCGCATGACTGCGTGGTTGCAAGCATTCTTCGTTTAAAAGATCGATACTTATAATAATGAAACTCCTTGACGTGTATCGTTACCAGACCTAAGAGGATACAGGCTTTACATCATATCGATTAGAAATGATATTCTGCACGTTCTCGGCAATATCTCGTTACGTAACACAGCTGATATTATATTAATAAGTTATCGCGAAACTCTATACTATATTGTCTCTTTTTAATAGAAATGCTTAAGCTTTAAATCGTTTACCCATATTCCAGCTGTTACTTCTTATAAAAATATTAAAGAAATTTTACATTAAGATTAATAATATAACATTTAATCGACGAGTGCAAGATCGAAAAAAATCAGACGCAGGTAATAGAAAATCTCATTCATCTGATTTGTTTTTTAGTCGTAGAAGAATTACGTCCGTTTCGTACGTCAATATTTTGGAAACACGGGATGGGAGGTCGGGTACGCTTGTAGAATCTAAAAATATCGAACCGAATGTTTTACATAAGTCGCGGAGCGAAGCGACAAACGATCACAATGGGTTGGTAGGTAGGTGGGTGAAAAGAGATCAACAAAAGTAGCTTTCTGCAAGCGAGAGAATCTCGCCGAGTCGTTAAGGTCGTCGAACCTTCGGCTCCTGAATGCGACGTCGTACCAGGTGGACGGAACGCATCAATGCGAGATGCACGCGTGTTTCAGCGCTGTCAACCTGACCGATTACATAAATAAATACGGGCAGAGGGGCAATAACTCCCGACCTCGTCCCTTTTCTCTTCCCGTTAATCATGCTCATCTTTTTGTTCAGAAAATAAATACTTGCAATGGAGCGACAAAAGAGGACGTTCACCTTTAAAGTTATGCTTGTATAAACCCTTATGATTTGATTGTAGTAAAGCATTTTTGATTCAACATATATGACAGTATATTGTTTTTTTTTTCGTTGAATGGATCAACTGTACTGAAAGCACCCATAGTTAAAGGGTTAAAGCATTGAAATAGAGAGATTCAGTATGAATTATTTTTAGAAATACAGGACATCTCTTAGAATAAGATGATAAGGCAAATACATGATAGAAATGTCACTTCATCAAATTGAAATAACATTTACATCTGCACGCATGTTTATATAAGAATAGAAATATAAACAGACATTAATAAAAATCCCTTATCGACACACACGTACTTACGCGAGAATGATTAATAACAGCAAATTGATTATCGACTGACGTTTTATCAGCGTTAAAGTCAAGTGTATGTTTACAGTCGCCCAGAGAGTTTGCGATTCTCTTCTTACTTTTCATTCAATGGGTAACTTCGTTAAAAAATAAAGCAGAAACTGGCTAATTGATTGGTTGAAGTATAGCGGGTAATGATCCCAAGTGTGTTTATGATAAATGACCACCGAGGCTGCATAATGGCTTCCTGGCATAGATAAACAGCCTCGTGAAAACAGACACGGGGTAAAAACGCTCCGGGAAGCTCGGAGCGTTTCGCCCTCGGATTTGTCTGTCGTTCGTCCAGCAGCGTTAGCCTGACGTGAGATTTGGCACACGGCTTATCGGAATGCCGCCGACCGAGAATAGTAACACACCTAGCAACTGTCTGCCCGCAGTGGTTCTCTGTCTTTCATATCGTTTTGAAGTTCGTCAACTGAACAAGTTCAGCCGGCGACCGTCAGTTCGCTTCATCGGATTTCACGGGGAATTTGAAACTTGAAGTGTCATTTTCCTTGATGAACTAGCAGGTGTATAAAACGACCGTAATAGCGGTACTTAATGATCATTGATATATCACGAATAATGGTTCGTTAATGGGCTGTAGAACGAGGATAACTATGTAATAAGAAAAAATATTAGGGCCCAATTAGCTTGGCTTTTCTGGGCATAAAGATTCTACTTTCAGTTAAGGTCGTATGGGCCCTCAAATAAAAGAAGTGGCAAAGCATTAAAATTTTAACAGCTATTAGATATTATATTGATAAAAGACCATGCAGAGTCTTAAAATCCTCTAATAAGTATTACTACTACTAATAATAATAATACGTATCCTCCAATCCTTTAAACGATCATATGCTGCGTGTTTTCCATATTCTTTTCATATGTATATAAAAACAGCCGTCTGGTGATCTCTACATTTTATTTCATCATGTTTTCTATTAATGGTTGTTACATGGTATGCTGCATACACATGTTTCATAATGACTTGTATTGTATCACAAGCCACTTGACTTATGCGAACAGGCGTATCATAGTTCGTGTACGTTGCTACTGTCTTCCCTAGGAATTGGTAACGCACGATACCGCATTCAAAGCACAGCGAGCGTTGAACCCGCTTGTAAACATGTCGCTATATCTTAAACCCTGTCTCCTCGAATGAATTCTCCTGCTGGTACGATGATTTCCTAAGCCTATAAGCACTTACGCGCGTGTCTTCTGCATAGAAAAACATACATTTTCCTCCTTTGCAGAGTTTCACGGCCTTTTACGTGCGAATCCTTCATTGATTACTAAAAAAAAAAACTCAGGTCGTTTGCGATTTTAAAGAATTTGTAATTTGTGGTCGATTTTGCTCTTAACTGGTATGCCTGTTAACAAGGAAAAACTGATCCTGTCTGAATGTTTACGGCACACGCTTCTATACTCTATGCTTTGTTTAATTATGCTAGATTCTTGGATACGAAGTGGTTCAGTTTGGAAACAGACCGTGTAATTAATACGAGTACTCATTGGTAAATGAATTGAAGTTAAAACACGGTACTTATGAGAATTTCGACGCGAGGGAACGGAGGTACATTAGATACAGGTGTTTAGTAACACGGCAACAGTATATTACAATCGATAAAATTATCACAGTTGCAGTAACGCGAAGCATAGTTTAATTGACTAATTGAACTCGGGAACGTGCTGCGTGTCAGTGATACAGAGTTTGGTTTTATACACACAAGGAAAACAATTGAAGTTAACTAATTTACGATATTATAATTCTTAAAAATGATTTTCTTCCTTATTAATATCCAAAATTTATGCATTACTTATCTGCTGATTTTTATTACTGTTCTAAATAAGAGAAAGTAGAGAAATAGCATGTTGAAACGAATGGAAATAAAGAGTGATAATGAAAGTATATATAGCTGGTGTTCAAAGCAATAGAGTAAAGTGCATTGAGACCTGAGACTTCCTATTTTACTTATCAGGGCCTTACGTAATATTCCGATGTATTAATACAGACTGTCGTAACAAGACTTTTTTCTTTCACGTGAACCTGATAAGATGTGGGCGCATCATCAGAGAGGAAGTAATCGATCAAACCATATTCACTAATCGATTAGAACGAAATTAGAAGCTGTATATCTGATTCTTTTATTCCGTCGGAAATAATAAACTATTTCATTTGGCATTGAACATACATATTTACTATGTACTGTGTGCACGGTTCTAGCGCTTGTTAACGTCAACTGTTATCTTTCTGATCATCTTCATACATTCGTTTCCCGTCAATGATAAGTGTATCATATCTTTCATAAAATTGTTATGTTTACCCGTGTCGATAAGAATAATGAGTAATTGTTTTGAATCGTGGGCTGACAAATTTTCTGACAAGTCCAGATCGTATTTCCAACGTGTATATCGAAGACAAGTGGCATTTACATTTACATATCACGTTCAAATTCTACAATGCTGTTAGAACGGTGCAAATCGTGTTCACTGAATGGAAAATTATTAAAGGCTGGATAAGCATTAATATTTTTCTACTGTTACATACATAACTATTTAGAGGTGTGGCAGCGCGTTTTTATCAGGACTTTATCAGAAATTTCATTCTTACCGGTAGTTTTTAATGTTTTGCGAGGATAAAATTAAAACGGCAGACACGTTCAAAATTTTTTGTACTACCGCTTAATTGTATGTTGCGGGACGGTTTTATTTTTATAAGAAAACGTTATCAACAATCAATCACGTGTCTGCGTGCATATACTTGTTTCCGATCAGATAGTACTTAGAATAACGGCAACAGTGTATAATCATGTCGATGAAAATAACAAGATTATCGGACGGGTGAGGATCTGGTCGATTCTCGTTTGCGGTAGGGATGAAATTAATTTAATAGCTATCGATTTCTCGTTTCTTTTTCCAACTGATGATGTACCGCACTCATTTCGGTTTCATCGATTTCGTAAGTCGTACGATTAAAACAGCTTAATTCTTCAATTGAATTCCTTAATAGACTATGGATTTTATGCATTTACAAGAAATGTGACTGTGCAAAATATAAAAACACTACATGTGATGTATGAAAATATATAAAATGTTAAATGCATATTGCAATACTTAAATGATAAAATAAATTATTGTTTTAACTGTTACCATAAATATTTTGTTTTGTATACAAATCTGCAGTCTATTTATTATACATCGAAATGACATTGCCATTGATAAAAATCTGTTTGATACGAAAAACACGGTTTCGTTTTAGAATGAGAAAAAATATAGAAAAACGATAAATTAATAAACAGCATACTATAAATTACAAATAACATAATATAAGACAGCAATTCGGCAAGACGTCTTCGATTAATGTCACGAGGTGAACAACCTTCTGAATGAAATTAACTACAAAGTGTGTATCCAGTAAGTGCAGTGTCATCATTACGGATGTATTCTGTGTAAGAGCACAGAACGTGCAAAACAGGCATCGCGACTACTTGTAGAATGATGTGGACGAAAATAATCATCACACAAAATAAGGTTCTTCATCAAGAACGCAAATTCGCATCATTTAATGTAGTCACGAATTACTCTTTGATTTATCGTGAATCATCGCGCTTGATAATTCTTACCGGCATTTAATTATTATTAGCTTATAAGCCATGTACAATTATATTACGCGCATCATTTATTTGTTGAAAAGTAGGTACTGCAATCGCTTTTCAAAAAATCAAGTCAATGATAATTATAAATGTATTAACTCGATTTGAAAATAAAGTGATCTGCACCAAGAAGTTTATATGTGCTTGCATTTCCAAATACTTCAGTTCAATGAAGTCTCACATTTATTTATGTAAAGCTTGCTACAAACATTTATCTTCCAGTGATTTCTGTTCAATTTATTCTAAACGTTCATTTGTAAGTATAATGAGTTTAGAAATCTATTAATCTTGTAAATTGGCAGATATACACAAAAACGAGTTTTCATGTCAATCTGTTCCTTTTTAAGTACTAGCATTAATTTGCTAAAATAAAAACAATTTCCAAATATATACTTCGAAATAATTGGATTACGAAATCCGTATCGAAGTGATACGATAAAAATTAACTCGCAGAATGTTTTATTCATAAATACTAATACCTCCGCAAATCAAATCCTCAATTTTAAGACAATGGTGAGGAAAAGGAAAAAACATATGATAAATACGTTTGTGAACAACATGATTAAAGAGTGCAGTCTTTCGAAGGAATTTAAGAGGTTCAAAAGATAAAAAACGAAGTAAAAGGTTAATCAAGGCTAATTAAGTATACGATGTGTAATACATAATCAAGATGGATATATTACATGTTAATTGAAACTGATTTGTCACGCGGAATGTAAGATATCCTCGAGATGACATTCGTTGGCAAATAATTTCCTGTTGTTAGAAGTCCGTGCGTTAAACGGAGTACAACAGAATTCACAATATTACATCTTTGTATTATTTCTGTTTTACATGTATGAATTGAATGCAAGTAAGTGATAATAATGCTTAAATTACAGGCAAACGTATTTACAGTGGTCTAATCTTTTAACACTTGAAGACAACAGTTAAACCCGAGACTAAAAATGTTATCTCGTTTTAAAATGTGTCTGAATATTAATCAAGACCATTGTAGTTATTCGTCGAAGGAGCACGTTTGTAACCGTTAACTGGTTTTGCTGAATGACGAAGAATCATTGGAAGCGTAATTATATAAATCACTTAATTACAAAAAGTGTTTAAAACCCCTATTCGCCGATTCTACGTGACCTGCATTTGAAAATGTAAAACGGCATACTTTTGCCTCTTTCATCTGCGTAATTTAAAAGCAGTTTAGGAAAGAAATGATTGAACAGTGGAAGCTCATTTTTTCTCTGCCGTTTGCGGAATAAGAATATAGATTTGCATAAGCGTTTCGCATTGACTAATGACTTAATCGATAGTAAGGACTATTATTATCGTGATAATTAACTCCGAGTAGAGATTATTCGGGAATAGTGCCAATTGTGTACTCGTATTAACGTTGTTACTACACTTATTTAACGAGACTTTGTATATTATCTGAACCGTTCACGAATAAGTCTACTGACATAGATATTATGCACCTAGACACATGCACAGATCATAAAGTTGCAAATACAAACACGTTCTATTTGTGCTCTTTATTTCAAGCGATGATGCAACCTCCGGATTTTTCGCGTGCAATGATATTCATATAGCTCCAGTTTGCTCGTTTCATTCACATGATTTCAAGTCACATGATTCAGTGATTACTGTTAGACTACTTTCAAGCATGCTAGCCGGACTGTTTTCCCGCTGCAAAGATTATTCCATTAAATGTTTAATTAAATGCGATTACAATTAACAGGAATGTTAACCCGTAACAATTCTATTGGTCGAAGTACAACGCGTGCGAACCAGTTGATACTAGAAACCACGCATTACGGATTGACATATATTAGCACGACGCATCACCTTGACTTTAATTCAAAGCTTCGAGCAGAGGTTCTTCCCGCCGAAACTCGGATAGAAATAAATTATTTTTAGCATCTCGTTTCGAGAACTCGTTACATACAAATTCGCCATGATTCACACGATTGTCATGCCTCTTGTTGCTAAACATTAAATTTCGAATTTACAATCTGAATCGTTAAACCGTTGCATTTTTAATTGTAACTTGCAATTGATAAAAAGTTACCTGTATGATAATGGTTGCTATTTTGAATCTGAATAAAGTGTATACCTTAAGGCTATCTCGCACTTGTTTAAGAATACTGATAACACCGTATATTTATTGCCTGTGGTGGGTTTTATTCATTCGATAAAAAAGCTAGTGACATATTTTGTGAGCATTACGATTTCACCACGCACGCTCGGATTACGAGTGTTTTCCTGCCGATTCATTAAGTGCCGTTCAACGATAACGCTTCTAAACAACTTACACGCAACCGAGTCGCGGATCTCTTACTCACTCCGAGAGGCTTTACCATTGCGAAGGAAATTTTTTGTAAAACCATCGGCTTAGATGCTCGACAGACTTATGTAAAATAAATATGCGAGTACCCCCGCGGTATGTTTTAAGAAACCTTAGCTCGTAGTTCGAGGGGCTTTAGAAACACGTCGGCATTCAAGGGTTAATTCTGGTGGAAGCTATACATAGTGGAAGTAAGAAGCTCGAGCGTAGCATGCAAAATTCTGAACCGTTTCGAGAGGGATGAAATTCTGTGAAGGTCAGGCATGCAACGAATTGATTTTCTCCCACTCTGCCTCGGTCTGGTACCACAAAAGCATGGCTTGTTTTCGTTGGACCTCGAGTGTCAAAAGATTTTTTTATTACGGTTAATTTACATAATACGAACCAGTTTTTCATGCTAGTGCAGTGTGATAAATGATTTCAATGACACGGATATAGTTGTCGTGTCCATTTCAAAATTGAATCACAGGTTTATGAACTTTATGCCACGAATTCGATTCATTATTATACAGGGCAATGTTTGTGCCTAATCGAGGAGTCGAACGTTGCGCACTTCCCTTGTATTACGTGACGATGCACAAAAATAATGTGGCTGAAGCGTCGTCATCGTGCACGGGTCGTGTACGAAATCATTAATTAGAAGATCTTCGAACGGTAAACAATTTTTAACTTGCAACTTCGTACATAAAATTGATTGTTCGCGTCGAATAGCGACGAACAATGACTAATCGAATCAGGTTGTAACGAAGCAAAAGCGAAAAACGGCCAATGTTATATTGGCGAAACGAAATCAAACATTTGAATTGGCCTCGACTGTTGACGCAGCAATCGAACCGACGCAATTTTTCGCTAACGGTAGAAACGATAAAAAAAATTCATTTCTCACGAGCCCTCTGTGTGTCGCAACAAGTCTAATGAATAAAATCATTCGCGTGATGCGTTGCGGATTGTTGCACGTGACGCAAATAAAAGAGTTGGGGAGAAAAGTCGACGCTTTTGACGTGGATACAGCTTTGTATCGATTTTTCATATTATCCGGAAATGAAACATTCGATTTTTTAAAAATACATATGCTGCGTACCGATTTTTTATATTACCATATTATGTGCTTAATAGAATTTCTCTCAATAAAAATGTGTGAAAATTATTTTTACTCAAAGCACAGCATTATTAAACGTAG
>SHCU01000131.1:17089-48893 GCA_004307685.1 Ceratina australensis | reverse complement strand
TATACATCTTCGGATAGGTGAAGATCTTTTAAAAAAGATCTCTCTCTCTGTCTCTCTTTCTAAAAAATCAAGATAATAATCTTTTCAATATTCTCGGAAAATTTATAAAAAAATCGACAGTTCCTTGATCGGAATTTATTATTTTTATTTCTATTTCTCGAAACTAATCATTATAAGAATTTTATAAAGATTGAAAATTTTTTGCTTGTAAGTATATTTATCTTTTTATTAATTTGCTTAATTACTCCAACATACTTGTACCATATCACAAGCTTAGATTGCCGCACGTGCCTTCAGTGATGGATAATCGCCCCTCGGTGCACCTCTATTTAACACAAGATCCTCCGCTGTCAGGAACGAAATCGATGGCCATACAGAATCATCCAATAACCCCAGGAACATCGTTCGCATGATAGATTCCATAGGGTAGATTCGACAAACGAATTCGCGCGTTGATTAACGTTTGATCAACTCGATCGAGATTAAGTATCGTCGTTTGCAGGGTACTCGCACGAAACAGGCCAGGTGTCGATTAGCCCAATTTTTTTGTTGACCAAAAAGATAGGTACACGAGGTATAACATGAAGACAGTCGATTCTCCATGTAGTTTGTCTCGTTTGTGTCTAGCGTCCTCCGGGTATATGTAACATTACTGTATGTATCTACTTGGCGCTTACAACAGTCGTTCAATCTTCAAGAAAAACAGTACATAAGTACCTCTTTTCCTCCATCTTTCCTTTTCCAATCATTTTATTTTAGTGTTAGCAAATGTTCATAATATCATTATCAGTTATCGTTTGTTTCCTATTGAAATGCTTAGAATCGTTTCCACAGGATAAAAGTGATCCTTAAGTATATCCCATGCCTCTAACGAGCTTTGGAATTTTTCATTACATGGTACCATCCAATAACGTTCAAAGCGCACTGCCATAGTGTACCCACTATAACATCCGAGTAAAATCGTTATTTCCCATTTCCTTAATTGCTAAACAACGTCGCCGGTCGCTAACGCGAACTATACTTCGGACTGGTAGAAAAATCGAGATTTGTTTTACGGCCTCGCACTCGTTAGTTATAACTAAAACCCGATATAGGTAGTTAAATTTTGTCGTCAGTCTACAATTAATATAGCAAATTGATTTTTTAAATTTGAAACTATTGGATTATGGGCGGGTCAATTGAATCAAGGCTCAGTGTTATATTATCAAGCACTCAGTATTATATAAGCCACCAGCAATTTTATCATAACTGTGGTTATAAGGAATGCATAGCGCATTTGTGAATTTAGGAACACGTCTGTCTATAGATACGGGAACGGCAACAGGCGGTCAGGTCGGTTCAGTCGAATAGTTACTCCACTGCGGGAATTAGTTAACAGACCGGGGGTCTGGACGTTAAGAGCACTATTAGCAGCGATGACGGTCAGCACGGTGTTACCACAACGGCAAAGTCTCGCACCGATGACGAGGTTTAATTCCATTACGATGGAATTTCTCGATGGTCCCGCGAGTAAAGGTACGGACGATACATCGGTGTTAAGTGGACTTTATCGCCTCCTCATTGGATTACTGCCGAATTACTGTGTCAATCGACCACCAGACGCGCGTTTCTCTGAATCCAGGAACCACCCTCGCGCATTGTTTACTGATTTTAACGTTCAGATCTGATAAGTCCATTAGATCGTTTCGAATGTTGACTAACCCGCTTTGTTTCCGCGAAACATCATTTCAATCGAAATAATTTTATACTTATGGCTAAGTGAATGATGCGGAAGAAATTCCGTATAGAGTATTGGGGAACATGACACAAATCCGCCTGATAAAAAAGTCATTTGACGTCGCCATTCGCACGAATGAATATTCATTTAAATTTGTATATCACAATGGATTCATAATGATATTGCACGCCTACGCTTGTTCATTTCTCGAGCATGAATTGTTGTTTAATGGTATACGAGTGTTCTTTAATGGTGAGAAATTATTTTCGCGCGAGTACACAGACGCACATCGCGGTAACGAGCGTAGTTACGAGACAAGGGGTAGGTGAATCTTGCTCATACTTGTGGCCTACGTAAGGAGAGACGCTTGAACACCCAACGGTGTGCGTGCCTAATGAGAAATAGTTTAGTATACAGCTTCTTAATTCACGAATTTCACTCGTTCACTCGATAACGCGAGGTGCGAATAAATTCGTTCGTTACGTTTCGAAAATATTTAATATGTAAATAGATTCGGTACTCGCTTTAGACAAACAAGTTATACGAGAAAGATCTATAACAGAATTAATTAATATTGCTGTTTATACGGTGGACATATAATAATCGCAAAATCATCAAAGCAATCCCTCTTTTAATTAACTTGTGTTATTGAATTTATATGCATTAATGTATTTGAGAAAGATACTATACAAATTTTACAATAATGACTGGGGATTGTCATATAAACTTTAAACGAAAGCTTTATGTAAATACAGGATAACAAAAGATTGATTGTTATTATAGCATTAATATAAAACGTAAGTTATAGTATTGAAAAGTTTTTCGATTGAGAAAAAAACGAAATCGTTATAATATTTTATCGATGACAATTGAAATGTGACTTTTGTTATTTTATCGATTACATTCGGGAGAAACGCAACGATTTTGCGGTATTAAATTCACACGAATTTGTAAGAACTCTGATTTGCAATAAGACATAAATAATATTTTAACGAGGGAAGAGGGAGACGAACGTATTTGAATAATTTAAATTGTGAAATCGATGTTTGAAGTAATTTAAAACAGCTTCGATTTCGGATATAATTAATGTAGCATCCTTTTTGATATTTCGTAATACGTACTAGTTCTCATCTTGATTAACTTCATTACCCAAAGTTTGATGCCAGGGCAGATGTTGCATTTTCATAATAACCGCTACTGGTCAATGTGTACAACATGCAAATAGTTAAATTGCAAATTCATCATGCATAATATGGATTCGAGAATTATGTGAAATTGAAATTAGACGTACGTTCATTACATACAAGCGTATTATAATAAATGAATGTAGTTAAATGCCATGCCAGTGGAAACGGTCTCATCATATTCAGATGAAATTAAGTTACGTGTCCGCAGAAGAAATACCTTAGTTGAAATAATAACGATCGTTAAAATATCAAAACAATTTTCGTGATGAATGATGGTCATAATTTCGTGATGCTTCTCTTTAAATTCTTTTCAAGACCAATAGTTTGAATTAAATACAAAGAGATTTTCTTAAACGATTTCCCAAAAAAGGATTCAACTCAAGGCATTTATTTTTTAATGTAAATATCCAAAATTTACGTAATAGTCCTGCGTACATAAAAAAGAGAGCAAAGGATTTGTATTTTTTCTTTTTATTTATTTGGGAAAGAATAATAACGAGTTTGTAAAAGTTTATCACTTCAAATATTGAGCACGTTCTTTAAGAGTATGGAAATAAATATATGTATATTCATGGTAATTACATATTTGACATTTTCAGTTGGCGATTGTTTAAGAAGTAAATGCGCCCTGGATATCTTTATCGTGATCGGATTTTGGTTAATCCCGAGATAGACCTTTTAATCCTAAGCTGGAAGGTGCGAAGTTCGAAGGGATGGATCGGTTCCATAGGGTTAGAGCAGCTCTTCCCGGCGTGGGAATGCCGTGTCGAGCGGAGTCGAGTCGAGTCGGTACGGCCGGCTATAAAAGCCCTCTCGCACCGAGCCGTCGACGTCACACGTCGTTAGTACTCTGCACGGTGAGGAAGTCCCGACGTACCACCTGTTATCCTGGACGGCACAGTTATCACCAAACCGAAACGAATCGAATAGAAGAAACAACGTAATTGAACTCGTCGCTTGTACGAACAAGTATCGGCAAAATCTTAGAAAATACCGGAAGTTGATTTGTCAGGATCCCGATAATCCGAGAGGCTCACGATAACTAATTCGCGAGTCTTCCCTTTTCCGGCGGCTTGTTCAAAGGGGAGATTCTTATCTACGAGGGAAATCCTACGATCTCTAATTGTCCGGGTAAGTATTTACTCATTTTTTTCTATGTTTACTAGTTTTGGCGGGATGATAAGTACGGTGGTTTGAAAAAGTGCCGTGTTCGTATTCAAGCACGCATTCAAGAGTGCACCTATATTTCCTGGATATCTTTGCTTATTCTCGTTCGCTTCGACACTCTCCTATTACTTACTGTAGAAACTAGTTACGCTTGGAGATCGGCGCGTGAAATGTCTACATTCTTCCTCGACGAGACGCTGCGCTGTGGTGTAACGATTTGGAATATTACGTGCGTGTGTTTGTCAGTGCAATACGTGGTTCGGGAGATTAGTGCAATGAGATTACGAAAAACGCGCGATTTATCGAATTGCATTATTGGTTCGCCTATTTTTAGAACGCAGTTTCGCAAGTCCCGCTGGAATTTCTCGATGTCTCCTCGTCTTCGTTAAGCATCTAGCGCAATAAAGTGACAGATGCGAAAGTGAAAAGTAACGATAAGAGCGGATCAAGAGCATTAAGACAGATCGTCGAGTCATAGAAACGTTCGTACGTGAATATCGGTCTGGCTACGACGATAACGACGAATCGCAATGCACGGTCAATCGATTACGCGTTTTGTATTAAGTAGACCTGCCGATTTTAATAATCGAAAATGCAAATCGAGTGATCGGCGAGGAGATATTTGTTTTCCCTCCTTTTTTTTATAGTTCATTCGGTTCCGTACGCTTTCGCGGAAGCCGCGTCTTGCCTCGAAAATTTTACTGCTATCCGCGTTCTCAAACGTGACTCATATGCCACAATTTAGATTTCGTCACTACTTGCATACGCGTAACAAAAATAACGGGTTTCGATGGAAAATTCGCACCGTTTTCATGTTGATATTAAGTCCCAATGTATGTATGTACAATGATTCAGTCAATCTATCTCGAGTGCACGTTTCATTTTCAATTATCCGACAAGATTGATCGAATTAGAAAATAATATTGAACTCTTTAAGTTGTATGAGCCTTAGGATTTCTACTGATAGATTAAAAAATATGATAAAAGGCTGTGTTCAATACTTGAAGCGATTAAAAAAATTTCATTTACTGGGAAGTATTCGATGTGTTTCATTAAGTGAATCTGATAAAATTTCAATGGTTTGTCATTAGTTTTACTTAACGGTTCATAAAATCTTGAGTAATCCATCGAAAAATGGTTGTCTGATAGTCAATTATAATTTTAGTTACTTTATTAGGCTTATTAACCGGTGGCAATTTTGTTCGCGTCAGTATTCTGATTACCTGTTTCGGGGAGTCATTTCAAAATGTTTCACGCTTTTCCGCCTGTTAATTAACGTCAGAGGTTAACGATCAACTATGTAGACCCTTCGCGTGATACGTATCGCGTTGCGTGTTAGAAAGAAGGTAACCGCTCCTGCTGCAGCGCGAGTAATTTGACATAACAACCTGTACACGCTTATAATTTTATTCTTTATAGAAAAAATTCATTATGTATAATGCAAAAATGTACTCACTTTTAATTTTTTACACACTAGGCAGATTTTAAACGCACGACAACCTGCATGTATTTACGTTGGATATATCTTTTTGTATAACTTGAAATGCAACTGACTTTTTGAAAGGGATAGGAATATTTCTGGTAATACTATTTAAAATAGTAATAGGAAATCTCGTTGGAAACGAAAAACTCCGAGTGGGTCATTGTATATACTATAAAGCATCCCTATTTATCGTAAACGATCGCGATTTCTTTCTCGTTTCCACGATTGGATCCAGACCCAATGGGACCAAAGACCTGGTCTACGTTTCCTGCGGGTATTGAGAATATTGGATTCGCCTATATTGCATTGCGAATGTATACGTACGTTACCGCCTTCGCACGATTCGAGGAGTCGGCCGGCGTGTAACCAGCCCACACGAATTTCTTATTTTCCGTTCAACAATTTTCATGCGTGGCGTCGCGGCGTGCGTTCAAACGTCACTCGCCGATTTCGTGACGTACGAAAGAAACCGCGTGGCCAAATAAGAGCATCGGTTCTCTCTGACGAGCGAAGGAACATCAATTACCGTTTGTTTTCAGCGAGACGATCGAATTTATTTTTTCGAAATATTAAAACGCTTCGCGTTAAATGATGTTAGCACGATATAAAATCGTTTTATTCCGCCAACGAATGATTGCTCGCGGAGACTTTCCATAGCATCGGTGGGAAGTTTACGCTTTCTCTGTTGATCATAAAACTATAGTTGGGAAAAAAAAGCGTTAAGGATTTACAAGGATCACGTATTCTTTCCCCATCTATATCCCGTCGTTCCTAAGCACGCGGGAACTTATCGCTCGAAGGATATACGGATCTTATGAAGCTTTTAATATAACTCTAACGGCGCGAAATTATCCTATAAAAATTTTGCCAATCGTTCACCAACGGCGAGCGTGCGGAGATAAAAGATCTTGTTCAATTTCAGCAGAATTTTACCGCTTATCTCACAGATTTATAACAGTAGAAATAAAGAGCATTATATGTATGATTATTAATCTCACGGAAAAAATCGCAGGGCGACGCATCGATAAGCAGGGTAGTGTTCGTTATTTGAAAGACGGTTTGTTCCCCCAGGAAAGGTATGAGAGTTCGAGAGCGTAAGAACCGCGTAGCAATCCATCCGGTTTCAGTTGTGATTGGAAATTTAATTTTTATTTCCCATTGTACCATGTCAGTTGAAAGTCCGAGGATCCCATGACCTCCCGGGGCTCGAGTTTTCTTCGAAATACCTATAGCTCTTCGGCGAAGTAATATGGCTTTCGGAACGGTGCAAGCAATCTCAGTTTACTCGCGAACCCGATTCAAAGTTTTCTCGCTCTTCTCGAACTGGACCGACCGTTAGGTGCGTCAATTAGTTCGCACCCTTTTGATTCGCCCGTTTCGAGCAACATCCATTTAAATAATTTCTCGGAACGAAATAATTTCAACTGATTGTTAAAAGGAACTTCGAAATTAATCNGGAACATCAATTACCGTTTGTTTTCAGCGAGACGATCGAATTTATTTTTTCGAAATATTAAAACGCTTCGCGTTAAATGATGTTAGCACGATATAAAATCGTTTTATTCCGCCAACGAATGATTGCTCGCGGAGACTTTCCATAGCATCGGCGGGAAGTTTACGCTTTCTCTGTTGATCATAAAACTATAGTTGGGAAAAAAAAGCGTTAAGGATTTACAAGGATCACGTATTCTTTCCCCATCTATATCCCGTCGTTCCTAAGCACGCGGGAACTTATCGCTCGAAGGATATACGGATCTTATGAAGCTTTTAATATAACTCTAACGGCGCGAAATTATCCTATAAAAATTTTGCCAATCGTTCACCAACGGCGAGCGTGCGGAGATAAAAGATCTTGTTCAATTTCAGCAGAATTTTACCGCTTATCTCACAGATTTATAACAGTAGAAATAAAGAGCATTATATGTATGATTATTAATCTCACGGAAAAAATCGCAGGGCGACGCATCGATAAGCAGGGTAGTGTTCGTTATTTGAAAGACGGTTTGTTCCCCCAGGAAAGGTATGAGAGTTCGAGAGCGTAAGAACCGCGTAGCAATCCATCCGGTTTCAGTTGTGATTGGAAATTTAATTTTTATTTCCCATTGTACCATGTCAGTTGAAAGTCCGAGGATCCCATGACCTCCCGGGGCTCGAGTTTTCTTCGAAATACCTATAGCTCTTCGGCGAAGTAATATGGCTTTCGGAACGGTGCAAGCAATCTCAGTTTACTCGCGAACCCGATTCAAAGTTTTCTCGCTCTTCTCGAACTGGACCGACCGTTAGGTGCGTCAATTAGTTCGCACCCTTTTGATTCGCCCGTTTCGAGCAACATCCATTTAAATAATTTCTCGGAACGAAATAATTTCAACTGATTGTTAAAAGGAACTTCGAAATTAATCTTGTTGTATCGAGGCTCTTTATATTGATGAAATAATCGAGTTAACAATTAAGCTTACGTGACTCGGCCACGAAATATAATCTTTATAGGATCCAGATGAGATTTACGCGACGAGCTCTGTAACACGCCGGTCCTCTCGTTAATCCAATTTTTTTCGAATTTCAATCGAGGACCCGTCGAAAGTTTCGAACAGCGCAGCCATCGATTTCCTATCCCAGTGTTCCGCGGCTTCTCGAGATCGAGTATAGGAATATCGTCGATTGTTCCGACTTTCCGACAATAGTGCCGTTGACAGCTCACACCTTAATAGAATTATCGAGATCTGCTTCGTCCTAAACTAGATTATAACAGCGTTTCGTTAACGTCCATTGTCCGTCGACACTTTCGAATCTATCAGATTTTATTGGATGAGAAAAAAGTTTATGAACGCAACGGCTTACCGTGTGTGCTGAGTAAAAAGCTAATATTTAACAGTAGAAGTATCGGCTGAGGGATTGAACTAAAGTTCTAATCTCAGTAACTGACAGTGTAAGCGATGAACTTTATACGTCGATTAGTCCTGTCCCTTTTCTCAAATACAAGATTACATAATTCACAGTCTCACTAGATCTGCGAAAATACTGAATACACTCTATTTACGTCGGTTTTCCCTTAATGCTTTGTTGCTGTGTTGAATACTGAAAACACGTCACCGGATAAAGTAACTTCTTTCTGTTTAAAGTGCGTGCTCGTCGGTCTATGCATTCTCATGATATCAAACGGACTTTGTCCGCCTGAGGTGTAGCTTTTTCGCAGGGTGCACGGTAATTGCGCGAAACTTTTTGTGTACTCTCTATTGTGCCAGAGGAAATAACGCGATTGTTTTCAACGGGAGTTATAACGCGAATAAAACCGGAATGAAGATACTCTTGTTTCGTCAAATGCAATCGAAATGAACATGATCCAAAGTTCTTAAAGTTGTACGAGATATAATAAGAAAACAATGGCAAATCAAAGTCTTATAAAATACTAATTTCAGAAACAGTTGTTTATAATCACTATCCTGTGCATTTGTAAAATGCATTTCTATATGAGTGACGCAACACGTGCTACGCAATGACAGTGCTACGGTTGGTCGCAAAGCACTCACGGTAAATGAGTTTTGAACTAAAACAGAAGATAAATAAAGCGATGTAGTGGGAGGGCAGAGTGCGATTGTTCAATTTCTATAAAAAATTAGTCGACGCTCTTTGCTCTAGGTAAAATATAACAGTCGTAGAAATGTAATATCCTTTTGCCCAGAAAAGTTTGTATACAGTTCCCAGTGAGAAAAGCATTGTAGATACCGCTATTAGGTTTTCTCATTTTTCAAAAGGTTGGAAGCTCTCATATATATATCCTGCGCACTGCGCGTATGACATTGCAAATTGTTTCTATTTTGTCAGCAATGGTGAATATAATTCAAGATACGATGGAAACAGGGCACTTGGTCATCTATCCTGTACATTTTTAGGCCAGCAAATAGAGCGCGAAACCGGTTAATAATTCGGTACTCAGTCCAGCACGTAACACGAGGATTGAGTGAGGAAAGCATTATCGAACTACCGGTTATTATCCCTCAATAATCGAATAGATTAGCCGTATTACGGATCGACTAGCTAGTTTTCGAGATAGACCGGTAATTAGTCTTGCGAGAGGCAGTCGCGCGTCAGCCGTGACGGAACTTATCCCCACATAACGTGTGTACGCGTCGGTGTATAGTAAATCATGCGAATGCCCCGTGACAAGTTTAACCGATTGCCGCGTTCGAAATAAGAAATCGCGACGGCGACGATTTCGATAAAACCGTGTAAAATTAGAAACGAGTTACGCGGCCAACGCTGGTTTAAAACTCGTCTGGTTATCGTTGAGGAACGACGCGGCGCCAACTACGTTGAAATCGTTATCACGGGTACATTGTGAAAAAGGCGGATCGCAGGCGCCCACGGTCCGTTTGTAATTTTCACTTGTAGCTCCAGTTAACTCCGATTTGATAACGTTTAATGCGAAACGGCGATGCGGCGATGATTTAAGGTCGAGGCTGTCGGATAACGACTTACCGCCGGCTTCGCACCCGGAATATTGTTTGCTGCTAAGAAATGATTATAGGTGATTAGCAGGCCGTCGACATTCACGCATTCGCTGTTATATCCGAGCATAGAACGTACACCATGGTACTAGTAATAGTTGTTTACTTCGTACTCGCATTTCTCTTCTATTATGCCTTTCGGTCTTGAACTCATTTCAACTTAAATATTTGATACGGGCTTTTACTTCGTTTCTTAAAGTTTTAACAAGGACTTTTCGAGTGATACAACTTTGATACATCTTTTTGTATTATATTTGCTATAGATAATATATGATTTGTATCAAATAATTTAGTTACGAAAAAAGATAATGTTATGTGGACAAAAAGTTGTCCAATAAAATTGAACGTGATATGGTTTGGCTTGCCGAAGGGATAATCGGCACGTTCCCTTCTGTAGTTATGTTCGCTTTTGCCTCGGGATACGACGACGTTAAGCCTGGGATTACGATATTGGTCCCTAAAAATATTCTCGTCGGTTCCTTAGTAGAGCGTTATCTTGTTTTGTAGTAAGATGTTGATCGAACCAACAGATAGTTCAAACCAACAGTTGCCCGGGGGAGGGTCCGGGATAACGAACAATTACTAGTTTTATGAGAATCATCTAATTCAAATTGTTATTTCCGAAAGTAATTATTTAATTCGTAGGATAGAAGTTTTGATGAAGGAAGAGAATTGCTAAATTTCGTATCTGTTATAATAATTAGCTTTGAAATTGGTTTTGCCAAACTGACTTCTATTTCAATTAATTATCTTGTTGCAAAATATGTCTCGCTAATTTTTCTTATAACGCTAGCTAATGCAAATTATCCAGAGTTTGAACTCGTTACGGAATATTATAGAATGAATAATTCATCGGGCACATTATTAAATGTCTTTCCAGGAATTGAGATCTCTGCTAAGATTAATTATACGCAACAATTATTCGCCGCGAGACGCGATCAATATTCTTAAAAATTTCCTCGCCCCGTGTAACTTTTACTACGAGATAGTAGATAATTGCACTGACAATGAGAGAAAGAGGAAGGCGAAGTAAAAGGTGCTACGTCACTAGAGTAATGACTTCACTCTTATCGGTTCCTGAAAGCTATTTAATGACCATGGACGCACGATTGCCATGCACAACCCCGTTTCCGATTACGCCTCGAAATTGCGAGGAATTTCTTTTGTGGGCGTACCGCTGGCTACCTGTCTATGCGCTTAACTAGACGCAATTACCTTCGGCACCTCTTACTCCTCGGCAACCTTTCATTTCGCAATGAACATCCCTTGTTCAAGTATTATGCAATGTATTGCGAATTTTTGCCCTTTTAAAAATTATACGGAATACTAAAGAACGTGGATCTTCTATGATGTATAAATAAGATACTTACGTGTGGATAATGCAATGAATTTCGGGTCGCATTTGGTGTATATTATGGCATGTGCAAATAGGGTCAAATAGAAATAATGAATGGAAATATTTGATGATAAACTTGGTCACCGTATCATACTATTGAAATCGAATCAAATCAGTTCTCCGAGTTTTTAGATTTTACTGTACGTTCGATTCGGTGAAATATGGAACATCGTATCTCAATATCTACCTTCAAGTGTCTCTGTTCGTGACCGCTATTTAATCCTACGAGCACGTGTTACATTTTTTAGCTATACTCACTGAGGATGGTCCGAAATCATTTGTGGGATCTGTACATAGATACCAATGTACATACGTGCGTAATTTGAAATCCCACATGTGTCTTTTTATACGCGTTTATGAATTTGCCATGCGAAAGTCGTTCTCGTTCAGACGCTTTTACCTGAGCATACGCCGGTCTCGCATCGCGCGCCCGTAACCATGAAAGAATATTTCAAAATGTCAGAGGACACTGCGAGCGGCGTCGGTGTTGGTTAACGCGCGCGCGCGCGCTGCCCATCTGAGCCCTGTGCATTATAAAATTTTGTTGCTCGTAGCCCAACGGGATTTGGTCTCCTGCAGCTAAATGGTTTACCGGTTGCCACGAGGTAACGTGGGAAAATTGCTGCGAAACACCAGGGAATCCGATCTGATCCATCTTCTATTGTTATCACATTTACGCTGCAACGCGTCTTATGATATATCCCGCGTCGTTTATTTCAAGTTTCTAATATTTTTCGGTACGTCTAAATGAAACTACGGAGTTTACAGAGAAAATGGAAATTACCATTATTATCGTTAGCTACATTTTAATGTAATTGTTTCCTCGCCGCCTCACTGCTACTAAGAGCGAGCCATAAAACAGTTCGGTTTTTCCTCGCTCCACTCTGATTACATTCACAACAATGTTCAAACAATTCGGGTAAACCTCCTCTTTTTTGTGCATAGAGTTTACGCTGGAAATTGACTAGGGGTATCCCTCGAAGCCCAGGGGTATGCCTTTACAACATGATATACGCGTTAAAAGTTTCGCCTTTGTAAAAATATATTCCCCGGTAACGTTCGCATTTTGAGTATAAGCGCCTCGTGATAATGTTCCCAAGGGATTCGCGTATATCGGAAAATATATTATTCGATTACGGCGTTGTTACCATGTCAGTTTTTCTCTTAAACTCATCCCGCGCGACGGATGAGAAACATGTAAAAACATGGCGAAGAAGAAAATAACCGATATTATTCGTTACGCGTTGCGTATCGTTTCCATTTTCCTCTTCGCGCGTGGTACGAGAGGGAATTATTAGCTAGCTTTTATGAGAAAATTGAATCTGCAAAAAATAATAAATGCCACGTAATGCAGAAGACAATCGAGAACATTTAAAGCTGAACAGATACACGGTATTACAATAGCTTATTTGTACCTCAGACGCGTAACATATTACGAAGAAGTTCATTTTAATATTACATGTGTATTCTGTTAATTATACTATCGTTATTTTAAACGAGTTTAGCCTGGCGTGGGCGATAAGGAAATTAGCTGGATCGATATGAAAAAATTTCTCTCTGATACACCCATTACGTGCGGTAAACGCGTGGACAAGGGGCAAAGGTTGATGAGTACGTTTCCATCGTCAATTATACATAGAGAACCAAAGACTACGGTATTTCACGAAATCAGATAACACTAATGGGAACCGACGAGTCGTGTGTATCCTGGCACGACAATTTTTTGTCCAACCCCTCTTCTGGTGCTGCTCAAAGATAAGTCAGGCCGAATAATGAATGGATTAAGCAAATTTACTCGTGAAACGCGAGGAGGATGTTTACGCGCGTTACCCCTGTTTTCAAACGTAATTGTATTATGCACTTTTCCGATAACAGTAATTATTTCTTCCGCAATGTAATACATAGTGATCTTCGATACACGTATCGTATGATTAATTTTTCAAGATACGAGCATTGACATTTCTGTGAACTTTTTTTAAAATCGATTCTACCTGATTATCATATGATATTTGGTGCATCTATGTGTTATCTTTCATTTTGAAAATAATGATATATAATATTTTATGATTAAATGAAATTCTTCAATGCGATAATTTCATTGACGTTTAACGTTGCATGAACAGAGAAATCGTGAGTTTCGTAGGGAATTTTAGAAACGCGTCGCTATAGGACATCTCTGTGACAAAATTCCTAAAATTGTTTGGCTAACTTTGGGCTCCTTCGAAGAGAGATGAATACCTCGCATTATTATACTCCGTAATATAAACGGTACGGATTCACAAAACAACTACAGTAGTATTACTATTATTTTATCATTAACTGGTCTCTCTCGTCATGCTTTCTGCAATACTTTCGTAAGTTATAGAATTCATTTTTCATTGATGCACTTCTTATAGACAACGTTCACAATTTTTCATGCAGGTCATGAATCGGACTCTGATTAAAAACATTAAATATGAATAGCAATTTATTTTTCAAAGATAAAATGACAGAAATTGTAATTCCTCTGATAAATGATCAGCCTGCTTTAAATAAATTATCGACACGTTAGAGACTGACGGATTTTCTTCTGTTTTAAAAAATTCGTAAACTTCAACAAAATTGAACAGGATTTGAAAGAGTAAGAATGGAGGTGGATTTCCATTTACCCTGAGATCAAGCAATTCTTTATGAAAATGAATTAAGTCGGTTATTATGATAAGATATGTATATCCAGTTTCTTATTTAAAGTCCCCGAAGTTATTATTATCTTCAAAATCTAGAATCATTTTCGCGGGATCCATAATCTTCGAAATAGGCTTAACATTTTTTAACGCGGCTGAGGGTTGAAGTTCTCGAAGTTTAGGTCGGGTGCGCATCGCGTCGTACGAATTTCCATAATCCTGCCAATTTGCATTAAATATGAGACGCAAACTAACTATAATTACCATTTTACAAAAGACATCCTCAAGGAGCTATCACGTGACAATTATAATTATTCCGAAATTCTTCGTGTTATACATTGCTCGAGTATTTATTTTAGCTTCATCTTTCCCTGTTAATTTTCAACTGTCTATATTTTCATAAGCGGGAGTGTTAGTATTGTATGGTTTTGCTATAAAATTTTTAAGTAAATCTTAAATCACTTCGCGCGACGTAAAATTCAATTTTCACTTTAACGCACCGATTCGGCTTCCGTTATTCAGTTTTACTTTTATCGATTCCCATCGAACGGCGTATAAACACCGATACCGTTTATTTTCAACTCCACATCTTAAAATGAGAACGGTGCTCTTCCCATCACGATAGAAACAGTAACTTTCTCCTCTCTTCACGAATAGTTTGAAAACGAACATAGATGCATTTCCTTCTATTTAAATTAAGAAGCTACAAGTTTGTGCAATACTGTCCATGTCAGTCGAATACTGAACTTACATTTTCCTCAGGTATTCCTTTTGCAAATGCAGATAGATAAGCCTATACTTTTCGAGTGTGAGCTTGTAAATGTGTTTTTCCGTTTTCATTGTAACACAGAAATCAGACATTTATTCGGGTCATCAGGACGTCCGGGAATAACGCAATCCATCTCCCTATGAAAATGTGGCGTATCCACCGTGTCGAGTGCCCGCGTACACTGTCAGTCAAAAGTCTACCAGCGTCTAACATTTTCATAGAATTTCAGAGCATACGTAGTTGAATGAAACCTCATCCTATCATAATTTATCAGATCACGTCACGAGAAAGTCGAGTGCAAACGGAATGACAAATTGATACTGATATATTATATGTATTTTGATTTTGTAAATTTTGGAGTTAATTTACTTTGGACTGAATTGTTGCTATTGAAAGACTTAATGCCTCGCGACGTCAAGATTCATTTTTGCTTGTAACTAAATAATAATCCAACATTGTGTAATCAGGCTTTACTGCTTGCTTTGCATATAGGATCCCACGAGGGAAGTGCGCGAATTTTAAACTGAATCACGCCGCGTGTACTGAGAGGTGATTTATAAAATCAGTTGACAGGTGTCTCGATTTCTACGTGCCTTGAAAAATTGGAGTGAAACGAGCTGCTAGATTGGGTTCTCTTGTAGATTCGTAATACGTTAGAGGCAGAAATGAGCATTCGAAACATGCGTTGCATCACGTGTGCACCAAGAACGTGACTTATCTCAGTCTGCCTGATGACGCAACAAATCAGGCCTTTTAGGTACACGTAGCATATCGCGATTTCTTTCTTTTTGAATCGCATTAGTAGACGGACTGGTTCCGAGCAGAGGAGTGATACTCGGATGAGGTGAGAAGAGAAAGTGAGCGGAAAGAAAGGAAGGTGGAAAATGCGAGAAGCGTAATGAGCCATGGCTGCGCGAACAGCCGACGGTCGTTTGCTCTCGTCGAATTAAATTCAGTCACGTGCCGAGGGGCTACCGTAAACTGCTACTCCGAATTTAAATTATGAGATTGCGAGTCGCAAAACAGATTAGATTATGAATAGGAGCTATCAACTCATGTATTCCTGTCGATGAATCCTTTCTTGCCAATGGCTACGTGGATCGTCGATACCAGTCTTTGATCTATTTACACCTAATGAACAGCTATAGAATATTCCGTAATCTATGTTATACAATGTGAAATCTTGTTCGTGTGCGCAAATTAGTTGTTCCAAAAAATATTTGGCAAGGATTGCATATAATTTTATAGATGAAACCTCAATTATGATATTAATAAATTTTTAGTCATTTCATGCTAATATTGTTATACAGCAATCTGTAAACTTCATGAACGGTGAAAGTGAATGGTATTCGCAAAATGATGGATGTGAATCGGAAGATCGAGTGGGTGTTTTAGTTCACGTGTTGGATTTCAAGCAGAATGCTTCAAGATTTTTCTTAAGAGCGCACGTGGACTTCGAAATAAAATATGGCAGCTGTTCGATATCGGAGAGAGATACGGTTCACTGTAATTTAATTACACCTCTTGCATTAATAATCTATAATAAATATCATTTTATTTGTTGCCTAGACATTTTTAAAACAATTGTTTATATTTTATCGTGAAAATCTGAAACGATCATATTACTGTTTATGTTTCTCGTGAACAAATATGGTTCTAAAAAACTATATTTATTGAACGAAAATAATTTAATAATATTCGACAGACGCAAACGGAATATACATATAGAAACGTATATTGAAGTGAAACCTAAAAATGAAAGAAAATGATATCGGTTTTCACTGCAACTCGATATGAAGTACCTTTAAACGGAATTTATTAATTTTATTTCATTAAAAACGATGTCATCCTCGACATTAATAAATATGAAATTCTGTGAGGGGTAGATGTACGCAATTAATCGGTCAGAGTTAACAAGCGTTAAGATTGGAGGAAGTTAGATGAAACGGGAAGGAAATGGGTCTTAAAAAAATAGGCGTTGAACACATTGGGTACTAAATGGTACGTCACATTATTTTAGTGAATCTCTGTTACCTGTTTGCATTTTAACGACGCCACGTTGAATGAACCGAGCATATTTTTCCTGATCGGTGCACTACGTTGAACAATGTTTCTAATTCATCGATGCAGTGACTAGAAAAATATTTCCTTGACAGATACTCATTTTTTCTGGACTATGACATTTTCATACTAAATGTAAGCAATCAGGAAACGCAATCATCCGATAAGTCTTATCAATTTTCTTCTAAATATTCAAATATTTCCTCGTTATATATAGTCTGATAAGAATAGAACATCTCTGGGAT
Source organism: Ceratina australensis (assembly GCA_004307685.1). Classification (NCBI taxonomy): domain Eukaryota; kingdom Metazoa; phylum Arthropoda; class Insecta; order Hymenoptera; family Apidae; genus Ceratina; species Ceratina australensis. The sequence continues at coordinate 31,700 of SHCU01000131.1, read as the reverse complement.
TTTGGCTAGTGGAAATTCCAAGTAAACAAATTTATCCTGAGGATAGAAATTCGAGCTGTTAAACGAAAATTAATTCCGCCCGTTTGCCTTTTTCTTGTTGTCGTTACGTTTAATCGACGCGACTCGTTCGCAGGTAAATACGTTCTTCGTTTTACCCTCGAACGGCCAGCCATCCTTATTAGTTCGTATAAGAAAAAAGGAGAGAGAACATTCCCGGCGGAACAATCAGTCTTGGTATAATAGATTAAACGCGTAATTTTCTTCTTTAAATTCCACACTGCGGCGCAGCACCTCGGGTACACGCGAACAGTTCCCTCTATATTTAAATTCTAATTTACCATTCAACGTCTCCGCGTTTTAATTATTCTCAGAAAACGTACTAACATCTGCTACGAATTAATTCATTGCAGCGAGGTAGTTTTAATACGACACGGTATATGCCATGGTCTCTCGAAAAATAATCTCTCGGAAATTGTTTCCTATTAATCGGAAGTCCTTCCTCATCTTCCTACTCCTTGAACTCCTCCGTGACTTCGGCTCCTTTGGATTGACTTATTCCTCTTCGGAGAATCCGCTAAATTCCGCATTCCCTCAATAGAGCTAGATGACTCGCAAGAGAATCAATTCGTATACATATGAATTATTTCACGTTGTCGATTCTGTTTGCAGACCTTATTGAATATTACCGATGAATCGGAGAAGCGGAGGAGGGAAACGAAAGCAAGAGAGATATCAACGATCTTGTTCTCCCTCTTTATTAGTTTATCTAATCAATTCTTCGATGAGCGTAACAACGTTTCGATAAAACACGTGGTGCAATCAGCATGATTCCGCATACGTTCATGTTAATGTATTTACTCGGTATTCATATAACTAATTAATGTACACACGTGTGTGTATTTACATGTTGATTCAATAACTAAACGCTTCAGTAACATCAGTTTGTTCACATCACTTGACGATTACGAGATGTTTATTACTTCTCACGTGACATTAAGCGTGCACGATATAATTCCATATAAAAATATTTCTGCAGACATCCTTATCTCTCCGTACCGAAGAGTATTTTATTCCGAGTTCACGCTTTTCGCCTTCTGACTTTGTAGTCTACCTTATAGTCAAATCCATATTTTATATAATTCTTTCTCTTCATTTTTCACCTACATATTTCTATTCAATCATTGCAATCGATGCGATATTAAGCATGTCTTTAAAAAAGAATTTCTTAGCCATTATTCCCTAATATTCATTCTGTATTTTTCTTTTTCCTCGTTTTCTCACATTTTTTTAGGACTTTGTTTCTTCCTTCTTTCTATACAATTTAGACTTACGCTCCTCGTTTTCCTTCCAACGCTGTACTAACGATATATTTTACAAACAGATGTGCACTTTACACATTAATGACTTGCCGACGATGCAGCGGATGGATATTCGTAAATGAAATCGCGCGCGTGTTTAATATCGTGGCGTGCAGCGTCGAAATTCGTTGGCGGAAGTAGTACGAGCTCGTTTATAGTCAGACGTCGCGCGACGACACGGGCTCGCGACCCTTCGGTTGAATAGAATCGAAGTTTCTTAATTTAACCGGAAACTCACCTCTTACCGTGTTCCTACGCAATCTCGAAAGTTGCACGAATAGTTGAATAAAATTGGAACAGAATCATTGTTCGATGGGATTTAGACAGAGTAGATGGACTTCCGCGAGAAAGAGAAATAACTTAGTAAGATTGATGAATCAAGGAATTAAGCATAAGAATTCCCATGAATTCCAGTTTCTCTATAAAAAACATTTTGGAAATCGAGCAACGAACTTGATTCAACCAAGTGTTGATTTAATAAATAATTTCATTTTTCGGATTCATTAATGAAGCTACCTATCGTATCGCAGGTGGTACGAATTGAAAAAAAAATATGCGGATGGAAACTGCTACAAAATTCACTCTGTATGCAAATTGCTTTACTATGTGCATCGGAATATTTTTCGCGGTCGGCCACGAATATAACATAAAGTAAACTTGGTAGCCTTAACGTCACAAAATATACGAAACGTTAGGAAAATTAATTTCGACGGATTATTTACATAGCTGCAAATTACAGCGCAGGAGAGTCGAGTCCAATTAAATCATGGAACTGCAAAATTGATCATTTACGAATACATTTTTAAGGGATTACGTGTAATAATCATGAATCTCTCGGTTTACGTAATACGTCTCTGATAGTAGAGATCACTCATCAGGGATTCAAATTATCAATACTGCAAACCGCAAATTGGCATGGTTTGCTTCAAGGTTCGGCTACTGTAAGGTTTCTAGCACCGGAAATTTATCGGCAATGGAAGGGTGGAAGGATTAACGCGTTTCGGGGTTATCAATAAATCAATGTCGATTGGTTTCTACGTAATCGCAGTTTTGCAGAATTTACTTTCATTCATAGTGATCGTAAAAAGACATTTCGATTATTTTTTCATTGTTTAGCATTCAACTGGTTAAAGAGTGCATTTACATTTAAATAGTTCGCTACTGTATCCGAAAATAATTACGTTCGTATCAAGCCAACGCGTTCCATGAATATTTGCATGAGGAAAATTACATTAAAATGCTGACACTTGACTACATATTCTCAATTTTCCACCGCGAATTTCCTGCGTCAGCCAAACCTCGTTGCACGTCGCTACGACTACAGTGATTGACTTTTCACAGCAGAATAATTGAACTATAGCCACAGATCAATAGACACCTGTAGCGTTACACTGTTCGATTGTACCCACGTAAATGTTAATGAAACAAATAATTTAGTAAGAAATTGATCGATACGTCGTGCGATGAAATTCTGTACTCCTTATTTCGATTTATATGAAACGCTTCCATGTGATTCCAATGCTTCTGTGACTATGAATTCAAAAATGTATACTATATATTTTTTCATCACTGTTAAAAATTAGAAGCTTCAATATTATTAGAATCAATTTTTGTGATTTCAATATTTGAGAGATTGATCACTACGCTTCACCCAGTTTCCATTAGTAAAGGACGGTCATTTATCTAGTAGACAAAAATGTGGGAACGGCGTTAGCGTTATCTAACGGAAATTTGCATTTATAGGATTGCGGGGATTCGGCGAAAGCACCGATCCGTGCAATCGTACACCCACGAGCGTACGTTGTAAAGGCAACAAGGAGAGCGCGACACGCGTCGTTTGTTCAATTACGTTCTTCGTTAATGGAACACCAACTTTTAATACGGGTACCGTTACTGAGACCGTTTGATAACGATTATTAATTTTCGCTCTTCAGCTCCTAGCGCGGAATTCCTCGAGGGATTTCATTAACGCGTGCCGAACCAAAGTCAATGTTTAAAGGTCCAACAATGTTGACGAAATAAACCAGAATTCGCCCCTAAAGTACGTGTTGCTCTAAAGTTAAGCACAATTTATCTGTGTCTAACTTAGTGCGGTTGATGTTAAGTTCGATATCATTATAAATTGTTTACTGTCGATAAACGACGACTTGTATTAGTGAATTTTGTTTTTGATAAAGTGAATACTGTAACCTGAACAGGCACTTTTGCACGTAGCTATATGTATACATATATAGAGTTGGACTTTTCATTAAACAGAATTCGATAAAACAACTTTTACATCGCTGGTTAATTAGCGACGGTTTTAACACAGAGAAAGTTGTACATGTCACGACGTTCTAAACGAATTATTTTGTTGGCACCTCGTGGGGAATGCGGATCTCGGTCTTTTCAACGCTGGACGTTATTTAAACGAGACTTCCGGCGCAAAGTGGATAAAACGGAGAAAATCCGCTTTAATAAACCTAGGCGGGGAGCAGATCGAAAATCCCGCAATTTTCTCTCACAGGTACGCGAAGGAATTAATTTGGCTGTCTAAAATTGATCACTTCGCACATTCAGAATGATTTTAACAAACTGTTCTTCAGCATCTTTCTGCAGAATTATGATACTGTTCCAGCACGGAAATGTTTATGTGATACTGGACTCCTACAATCTCCTTTTCTGCGTTGGAGCCGGTTTTTTGTTCATTAAAGCGACCTAGCACATTTATAGAAATGAGGTGCGTCACAAAGGATCTTAAGCGCCTTCGTAAAATCTCGTTACTACATAATCAATAGAACGGTTTCCAGCGAACATCGCTGTCTGTACCTAGACTATCGCGAATAATTTCACGCTTGTTGCCTCGGCTCTCTTCTCGTCGCCGTCAGCTCATAATTAAGATCCTAGTCCAGACGAACTGGTCTCCATACCCTTTCCACGTAAAAAAAATTTATTCTCATTTAAAATTCCTACAGGAAATCCATATTTATGCGTTTATGCACATGTATTCTTACGTGTTTCAAATGCAATCCATTTAAGACTGTCATATGATAGACTTAAAAATTTACTTTCGTAATAAAATATTTTTACAAAAAAGAAAAGGATCACTCCTCGTGAGCCGTTATAATAGACTTTTCCCTCTTAGGAATCATAGTACGAGCGTTACTTATAGGGGTATAATTAGACACGTCTTTCAAGCAGGAGAAGCCACCCCCACGACATTTTAGTATAAACGTGGGTGATCTTTAAAATAATGTAATAGGTAATGGTGGAACTTCATTAAGGGTGCTTGAATTTTTTTCGATTCCGGTTCTCCGGTTGTTTGCTGATCCAACTGTTAATTAATAATTTCCACGAACGTACGCCAATTACAAAGCGCGCGAGAGAGTAAAAAATGTAGAATCACAGAAAGAAACTGCGCGTAGGACGAATTTCGGTAGCAACGAGTTTGTGTAGTAATTGGAAAGCGGGACGGGCAACCCTAAATTACCAGGCGCAAATTAAACCCCTGAGTGTTAATGAACTCCCACGATGACGGCGTTGCTGACGACACCGTCTATATCGGCGCATCGACCCAGATTCGTTCACGGGTGAACTTGACCTTCTTGTCCGTTCTTCTCAAATTCTAACATGCCATTAAATCACTCCTTTTTTTGTCCTTAAAATGATGAACTTCTGTCAATTAAACGCACACTATCAGAGAACTAAATCATGCATTATAAAAGATCATTCCTAAAATGTAATGTAAAACTTAATTCATATGTAATGCGAGTTAGAGATCATCACTCGTTGGCTGTTAAAAATTTAATGACTGCTTGTTCGATGAAAGAACTATAGTAATGGGGAACCGGAACGGTGTCATTGTATCCAACGGGAAGAAAGTAATGGCACTTCCATCAGAGAAAGGGTGCCGAAAGGACGAAGTCCCTTCGAACGGATGTTAACAGAACAAACAGGCGCGGTCGCAATCACGAGCTTGTCCTGGATTAAACACGTCTCTCGTAACAGGAATTTGAAGAAGCGTGATGTGTCTTGCGACGTTACATTGATAAAGTTCCTTGTCTAAAGAATACCTATAAGTACATCTGATTTAAGTGAGAATTATGAGACTCGTAGGCAATGTGAATAGTTGCTGTTCAGGTATAATTGAAGGAGTTGCAAAACCATATGTTAGAATATTAAAAATTATACCTTGAATACTTCCTGTGACACGAAGAAACGCGTGAAACAATTTCGTAAATTCGACTTCTTTATAAATGTCAAACGTTTATCGCCTCAATTATTGTACGCAATTTTTTAATTACATGTCTTAAACCTTTGGGAGAGATCTTGCGGCTCGCACACTCTTAACCCGATTGGTAGTCGTTTTTCAAGTGACGCGATACGATCGGTATGCGATATCGGTCAGTCGAGCTGTCAATGAAAATCGTGGCTGGTTGCTAGCGAAAGGGAAAGTCGTCCGGAAAAATAGAACTGGAACAGTCCGATTACGTTTGACGTCTTGCGTTACAAACCATGAAACAGTTCATAAAACGTTTAAATATTGATCCCTTAATTACAATTTATTCTAACGTCGTTTCTTAAGCAATAAAATTATATTTGCATACTTATTGCTCACATTGCCGATTATTATTTATGGGTTCAGTATTCAATTATAAGAACGATTGCTCGTTAATTATTAAAGTTCCGATTATTAATCAAATTAATTGGATGGAACAAAATTTATGTAATATATGAAATAATTAATAATGCCTTTATTGATTCTTTGATGGGTTACAACAGCCAGGGCCTCCGTTTCTGTATAAACATATGAAATGGAGGCTTTAGAAAAAATTTTGAAAATGAAGTAAACAGTGTAATAATAAATGATAATGATGAAAAAAGTGTGTGATGTGATAAAATGATATATCTGAATATATATTAATAGAATTTGGAGTAGTAACTGTAATACGTGTGTTATGAAACATACTTTCACGTGCTAACGTTATCCCGTATTTGCATAGATTAAACTGTGTCTGCAATATTCGTGCTTTTCTACGTTGCATATTGCATTTAATAAGACAGTTCAAACTATCACACGTACTACAAGATATGTATACCGAGAATACTGCGTAATCTAAAAGCTGTTTGTATTTATTGTTTCAGGTACATTAGCCCCTTTGAAGCATTTTCAACAGAATGACACTTGTAACCGTTCTTGCTTCGCTGTTGTTACTTGCTGCTGTTAGATCTCATCCTCTGTCTTTAAATCCGTATGATGAAAGAGAATTATCTCGTGATCATCTTCCGTTCCTGTTCCTCGTCGACCATCGGATTCCAGATTTAGAGGTACGACAATCGAATTTCTATTGTATCACTAAAATTTCCTTTTCATAAATTATTGTTATCAATTGTCTTCTTTAGCTCGACTATCGCGACCGCGTGGTAAAATATTTTACTCTGGTTAAAATTTCAAGAATAATGGAATACATTATACGTACGTGCATCGATTATTTTGTACAAAGATCCGCAGTTCAATTATCGGGGTGAAATTGCTTTAAAAAAGATCCGGTCTGCTCTTAATTTTTGGTTTGGATGAATCGCTATAAAAAGAATAAGCGCCGTGAAGCGACAATGGAAAATAATAATCCGCGTGGACGACGCTTTAAATGGAACGGGATTCAAGTAGAAAGGTCAACGAATATAAGCGCGCGCTAGAATGTTAAGTATAGTTGACATACATTTCCTAAAAAACAGTGGACTCAAATATCGATATGTCAAAACCGTCATATTGATTTCGCTTTTTCTTTTTTTATTCGAGATAAATTCGATGCAAGGATTCTTCATTCATTCAGACCATGTAAACATAAATGTTCGTCGTCAATTTTAAATTTGATATATCGTTAGTTGCTATAACAGTAACACAATAACGAATAAACTGTACCGATCGCCTAGAGAATAACGCGGATGAAGTTCCACAGTTCTCATTGTCAAATGCACAGAATTTACGTTATATATAAACTTTGTGTTCCGAGCTAACGAACTAATCAACGATCGACAAGATCGTGTTTCGCGTTATATCCTGAGAATAATTCACGTACATTCGAAATCCGTACGTGTGCATGCACACAACACGTCTCTGCCAGGTATTGAGACATGGAAACGACCAACGATATTATTCCTTCGTCGATACAATTGAATTCAGAATGTGACTTGTGAATGGATTGCCTGAGTCATAGTGAAAATCAAACGTTAACGTCAGACATCTCGGTTCTCTGTTGAACTTGCCGTAAAGTGAATATTGGAAATCTATCATTTATCGCTTCCCAAAATGTTTATCCTCTGCTTTTCGTAAAAATTAACACGATTGCAATTGTTGATACTAATAATCGTATAAGAATGCCTTTTAGTTCTGCCATTCCTTTCTGGCCACAAATATGAAAGAGCTTCGTCCAGTTTCAATCCCTGGTGAGCACGTCAGGCTAATTGCATTTATATTCATTGCTAGGATATAAATATAGACAGGTGAATGAATGCCGCGTAGGTAGAAATCGTTTCTCTCGAGGGGGTTTCTTATTTTCATTCTTTTCGCGGTTTAATTAAAAGGGTCTCATTGTCAGAAACAGCGAGACAGGAACACGATACGCCGCGAAAATATTCCTAATTAACGTCCACGTGCAATACATATTCTAACAACTACTCCATTCTAGCCGTCCGCTTATAATAGGCCGTTAATTGCTAACGAAAAATGCGTATTTTTAAACCTCTCCATACGGAGTATCTCGGTTTAGGTCTGTGCAAAAGTTTTTGACTGATTTTTACTGAACCGAATTTCATCGTGCGTTGACATCCATGTATTATGCCCGTTGAAGATCGATAAGCAGTGAAAAGCAAGCCCTTAAGGATATTTTGATTTTAATTCAGTTCCCTGGGAAAGTACAGTGGTTCATTTTCGAGGCACAGGGCGTATTTCTTTTTTAGAACGCGCTACATGACTTTTTTCTTCATATTGTTGAGCGAGTGTTCCGTAAAAGTGGCAATAAAAGTAGGGAAATATCACGTGGGCGTATAGGCTGTAGCTACCTACCATGGCTCGCTCATATGAGCAGCGTTAAGTCCGTTTTTTTACGTCCACGAGTGTGCTTGCGCATACTCTCGATACAGTTTTAGCTGTAATTTGTCGTCATTCGCTTCTCTCTGATTCCTTCGGTGACGACGATCGATTTTACGAAAAAGGAATTTGATTTTGAATGATTTTATCATGACTAAAGGAAGACACGTTGAAAATAATAAAATAGTCGACGCGTGATGTGGAAAATTTTTATTACGCTATGAATAACGGCTCTTCTTTTTTCTGAGAAAAGACAGAAAATTTCGCTTTGTTCTATTCCGGCAAAATTGTGCTTGTTTTCTCATCAAAGTAAATGTTAAGTGCTCTATAAAAGTGAGGCAGGGAGTCATATAAGATTACTTGTGTCTTTACATTGGATGAAGCCGTTTGAAATGTTCGAAACTATCTAGCAAACTCTACACTCCTAAAATTGTAGCAATCCATGAAGAACAATTAAAAGTGAGAATTTAGGAAGATATATATCTACTTGTGAGCTTCGTCACATTGAAAGCAACAGTTAAGAGACAGCTTATTGAAATCCATTGAAGGAAGACTAAGGTCAATTTTTTTTCAGAACGAGATGTTCGACTCGGGTAACGATCCCGGATCAACGGTCGTCCGGACAAAACGAATCGGATCGCTATCGATCGTTAACTCTTTGGACGTGTTGCGACAAAGAGTTCTTTTGGAATTGGCTCGGCGTAAGGCGCTACAGGATCAACAGCAAATTGACGCGAACCGCCGGTTCCTTGAGACCATCGGGAAGAGATCGTTACCCCTTTATAACAGAGACACCGGCAAAGTTGGCACGAGAGCGAGGAACGGGATCGATTACGAGATCGAGCAGGAAGAGAAGACTCAGGAGCGGAATTTGACACCGGACAGGATCCCGAACAGAGGAGACGACTGGCTCCAAATGGACGATTCCGCTTTTCGAGAAAGGCAGAACGATCAGACGCGAAGGGTAATTATTTTCAATTGAGTAATTCTCGTCCGTTCGAGTAGAGTTCTATTCATTCATAAGCAGAGTATGCCAAAAGCGCGTCATTCCTGAAAACAGAATTATAAAACATTTTGTACATTGAATTCGCAGTATAGTTTTTGTAAACAGTCACAGTTCTTTAAAACAATTACAGAATGGAGTATCTGACAATGGACTTGCTTTACGAGTTCCACTTAGTTGCTAGTATTGGGTTGATGCAGAACCTCGATCTGTTTTTTTATCAGAAATTTACAAACATTTTATTTATTACAATAGAACTTAAATATATATATGTGTGTGTAACATAATATGTGCCGTTCTGTTCACTTACCTTTCTCCATTTCTTCAGTAGCGGGATAATTTCATGCTTACTATGTCGTAGTCAACCCAATATGTTTAAATCTTTAAAAACCTGAGTTATGCAGGGTAAAAATACGATTTTAAAGAAGGGATCATTTGAATTTCCAGGTGCAAACGAATGATCTGCGTTTGCTGTAATCAAGAACAAAGGAAGAAAAGAGGTCTTCACAATAAATTCGGTATATTACGGTTTTTTATCGAAGAAGCTAATGAATTGCGTACCGTTTATCTATTATTCGTCATATTCCTCAGGTTTTACCATATATTATACACGTATACATATATATACACATATATACACGTACATGTATATCTAAATTTTGTGGCGTGCAGAATTCGTAAGTTAATATCGTGGTTTTCATTCATGCAGTTCTGATTAGTCGTACAAAACGTATTTAAAGAATTAGCATCGAGTTTATCAATAGAACAATTTAAGAAATAGAATGTGACAGTATTGTTTTTAATTGTTTTAATTAATTTTAGCTAGAATTTAATTCTATTATCCGGAAAGGGAGGAATATAGAAATATATATGTATATAAACAGTAAAAGAAAACAGAAATTACATATATACATGTACGATCCGTGGTGAAAAATTAGTGAAACTGCAATTCTTTCTATTTCTTCCTTTTCAATAGCGCAAGGGATAAGAGGATGAAACAAAACAGTATTATGCGTTGTGATCCTTTCAACTTATTAATCACGAACAAATGCATTTCGTATCCAGTTTATTACGGATATAATCATTTCAATGCAAATGTTTCTTGTTAGCGTTACGTTTTAAGAAATCCGATGATAGAGGGACGTTATATAGTATTTTATTCAAATTATTTAAGAATAGTATCTCAGCTCTTAATTGAACTATGAAGATATAAGAAGAGTATAAAGTTGTATTTATCTAATGTACAGTAACATTTCTTGAACGAACCATGTATCCACGCAATATTTTGCTAATTGTTTCGAAGCCGGATTTAGATGTTACCATATACAAATGGCTGTAAATTTAATATAATAATGTGTATCATTTAAATATATATATATATAGGTCAAACGCAGCTTCGTTCCCGATCGAGTTTTATTCGTTGAAACAAATTAAATGTAAAGAATAAATGTTTAAAAGAGATGTATCCAACTTTTTTATGCAAATCGTTATTTCCAGTTCTTATTTACGTTGCTGTGTCTAATCAAGCAACAGTAATTGTGTTTCTCTTCTCATTTCTTTTCACAGTCTTAACGAAGGATAAATGATGTATTTATTACCAAAGGAATATTGATTCAAAGTAACCGGTGAATAGTTCCTTTCCTGCACACATAAATTAATACACACAGACGTATAGATTAATTTATGTTTGTATCCACGTAAAACATCGAAGCGTAATTTATTTCTCAGCTTAAGTTTAAGCTTATACACGTGTGTTTAACTGTATAACAAACACTTAACGCGAATAAATGTCTGTAAAAATAATCGTCGCTATTAAGAAATAATTCCTGCGCCTCACTTATCTGATTGTTTCTATTCTCCGTTTCAGCTTAGATCTTCTTTTTATGTTACATACGTTAACGCTTCGGATGTTTACGTTTACTGTTAGGAAGATTATAGAACGTACTAAAAGAAATGTGTACTGATAATAATGTATGTAATGTAGAAAGGTTTTATTTATTTAGAAGACTGTGCGTTTAATGCCGTTATTTATTTATTTTAATTTTAACCTTTCTTTGCTTAATTAATTGCACAATGTGTAATAAAAAAGTAAAATAAAATACAAGTTAAAAAATGAGTCTGTTGTGCAAGTTTAGTTGTACATTTTGTTCAATTAAAATATGATAGAAGTGACTAACATACAATTGTACTATTTCTCATTAACACCAGAGTCAAATAAAATACTTCGTATTATAATTAAAATTACAAGTATCCCATCCACGTCCAGTGAACATAGATAATATTTTGTTCATCCTTTATTTTTATCTGCAAATATAATTGTTATTCTGTTTGAAACTGTACAGTCGTTGAAAATATTAATGTACAATACGTTTCTCTTTCTTTTTCTTGCGAAAGTTCTTAACAGAATCTCAGAAAGTTAATTAAAAAAAGTCACATTTTTAATGTTCAAATTCACTTCTTAAAAGTTCACATTTTTTTAGTCCCTATACATAACTAGTTAATACTTCTTGAAACTGTCTTCTTGCAACAAGCAGAAAATGGTTCAAATAACTGTGTAATAATGTGGTCAATAGGATGATTAACAAGTAATCAAATGGAATTAAACCAGATAATGCTGGTCGTAACTTGGAACTGTGACAAGTCCAGGGACTTCCAGAGATTCCTCTCTGAGACTGCGATCACATTTTACGTAAGTCAAGAACAAAGACACTGCCGTCAGATGCGGAAGCACCAACTTTATCTCCTCTACTGTTCCAGCACACCTCGAAAATACCTCCGGTACCTTGATAACTGTGGACCAGTTGACCACTCTGTAATTAAAAAAGAAGTTACGTACAGGGTTGTTTACATTGCTCAGGAAATTCGAGCTGATAAAAAGAAAAGATCAGAGAAACAACTATCTCACCTGAGTAGACCAGATATGAACACATTTGTCAAAACTGCCGCTGGCTAGGAATTTGCCGTCTGGACTAAATGCTACGCTATACACTGGTTCAGTATGTTTCGTAAGCGTATGTATGCATGCGCCTCTGTCCACGTCCCACAGTCTCACGGTGGAATCGAACGATGCGCTGGCTAAAGTTAAATTCATGTTTGGATTGTGAGTGCCTGGTCCTGTCGGAGACCACTTAATGGTGTATATTTCTTTGCTATGTGCTTGCAGATCGTGTACCCACGTATCCTGCTTCATCGACCAGATTTTCAGACTCATATCATCTGAACAGCTGGCCAATAAGTTTCCTTGAGGATCCCATTTGATAGCGTTCACTTCGTTCTATGAAGATAAATTAATTCTGCTAATCCAAACGAAAATTCACACGAAAGAGTACTTGTATAAACATACCGTATGCCCTTGGAAACTCTTAATTGGCTTATCTACATTAAGTTTGCACACATGGATGCACTGGTCAGTAGAACAACTGGCAAAGGATGTGTTCGTCTGCCAATCGACGTCCAAAGCAGGCGCACAGTGAAAGCTGAACTGTTGAGTACATTGGCCACTTTCCGCGTCCCATATAATTGTTGTCTTATCAACTCCAGCACTTAAAATGTAGTTACCACGTTTGTTCCATTTCAACGCGAAAATGGGACCTTTGTGCTGGCCTAAGGTGGATGCTAATTTACCGTCTGTTTTCCAAATTCGTGCATAACCATCATAGCTTCCCGTCGCCAATAAGGTACCATCACACTGAAATGAATGAAGAAATAGTTATTCTCAAGTAGTTTTATATTAGTGTGAAGTGGACTCGGAATCTAATGAGTAATTTATGCATACCTTCCAATCTAACGAAGTAACATCTTTGTTGCTCGGAACTTCAGTACCACCTTTTTGTATGCAATGGCGGAGTACGAGCTGGTTCGGGGCTTGGGAACTACCGGACATGTCCCAAATACGAGCTGTACTGTCTCCCGATCCTGAAGCCAGAAGATCGGTTGTTGGATTCCAGGCACATATGAAGACTTCTGACTCGTGACCACGTAATATCGTAGCCTTTGTGTCCGGGATTTCAACGGCACTGGTATTAGCTCCTCTGCTTGATCCTTGTTGCTGTTCATCCACTTCCATTTCCATCCTATCTCCTCCTCTTTCATTTGTTCCAACCCCATCATTCGATGTAACAACTGTAAACAAGTGAACCATTTAGTAAAAACTGTAAAACTCTTTCACCTGTATGTTTATTCAACATAGTAAGTGTTCGCTCTTAGTTACAGATATGTTATAATTAAGCTTTATTTTGCTATATCAGTACATTTTATAATTAAAAAAAAAATGTGGTTTAGTGATGAAATGTGAATAGCATATATGAATAAGACTGTTATAACAAAAAAATTAGCTCATAACAAATCTGAGAACCAAAGCAGTCCTTTACTGTTCCTGGTTAGATAAGGAGGTCTATAAAATTGAAATACTTTCATAGACCAGGGTGTACCAGGCACTAAATTAATTTGATTTTGAAATAAAATTGTATAAATGAATGTAGTAAGTAAAATTATTAGATGCTAGATAAAAAATTAAGAGCCAAATATGCTTATATATCTACAAACTTTTGGGATTCTGATCCAAATCTGAAAAAATATTCTATCCCAAACCCATAAGTTCAAACACCTGTAGACCCTTAAAAATTACCTTCTTCCCCATTTGTATCTTGCACTTCTGTTTTCACCTGCTGCTTCTGTTGGTTAATTTGATTTTGTCTTGATGCAACAACATCTGGCATAACTGCATCAATAAGAGACAAAGACTCAACCATCCTTTGTTCAGTGCCATCTTCACCAATAGATATTTCTGCTTCCGTATATAAAACTCCTTTTTGTAAGATTGACAAAAGTGCTGCTGGTGGTACTAATGCTCCATTTATATTACTTTGAGATATATGTGATTCGATACCAAATGTATATGCAGAATGCTGAAATCCTACAGAAAAGAATTGCTCATTAGAAATGAGATTAACAAGTTAAGTGTTCTATTGTGTTTGCACAATTTCTTTGAATCATAGATGAATTAAAATTACAACCAAACGTACTAATTATAGATAATTAATATATTGCGTTATATTAATTAATTATAATTACTATTAACATAGGTCTACTATAATGTATATAGTGTTTATACTATATCATAAACAACGAATGTATACAAACAATAGAATTTCACTGTTGACTAAAGAGAGGTTATGGAAC
>SHCU01000131.1:0-15850 GCA_004307685.1 Ceratina australensis | reverse complement strand
TTTCGAGTCTTTTACTGCATCATCTAGTTGAAGATCTTTTGTTACGATAAGAACGTACTAATTACGCAAATTTCTATGTCTCTATTATGCTCGGCAATTAATTTAGTTACACGCGACGAACTGGGCTACAAGTTGCTACTAAATGTGACGATAAGTTAATGTTTATCCCTCGAGACTTGGAAAGTAACCGAAGTATGCATTGTTTCGTTAAATGATTTGCAACGTCGATAAATTGCATAAATTTAGCGGGTAATTGTGAAAGTACCTATTGTATATTTTCATATGTACGTATACGAGACAAGGAGAATGGGGGAAAGAGAAAGAGACTGGAAAGGTGCTGGTATAGCATACCAGTTTGCCAGTAGTCATTAGAACCCGTGTCGTAATCTGTTGTTAAACGCATTAACGGTTCAAGTAGAGAAAGTTTTCAGACCGAATTCAACGAACACACTGAATTCCCTCTCTTCTTATAATTTCTCTTCAACATTCCCTAACACTATGTCCTTTTCGCAGATTGAGTACTAGAATACCTCAGTACTACTATTTATTTATTTAAGTCTTGTAGTTTTCAGACTTATTTTTAATTAAAACTTTAATGAAGAAATATAGGTTTCACTGTTGTAATATCATGGAACAAAAAGCCACCCAGATTCGGCTACGTGTATTGATCTTGCGTGTGCCATTTATGAAAGTGTAAACGCAAGATGCAGAAAGCCTTGCCAATCTCAAAAAAGTATTTGTATGCTTCAGAAGTATTCGGAATCTAACAAGCTGAACATGTTTACTTTGGATGACGCGATGGTTATTTTTGCGTCAATAAAAGAAGAATGATATAGGAACATATAAAATAGGAAACGGTTTTTATGAAACTTTACGTTCAAGAGGATTGAGAATTACAATTTTACATTTAATATCGTGACGTAGTTGCTCAGTGCACATGATATAGATTCTAAATTGTAGAATAATTGATCTGGTTTTGCAACTTGTAAATTATCGAGTTTTCAATCAGTCTCAGCAACGCTTTAAAACGAGCTAAAGTTTTCTCGCTCTGCAGGTAGCTTAAGTGTACTCGGAGCGCATAAAGCCTTCGAAAAATAAATACCGAGTAACGCTTAACGTGCACAAGATACTAATTGCTGAAAGGCCGCTGCAGGTTCTTGACCTTATGTGCGAAAGCTTTAGAAACAAGCTGCATAAATTTACAAAGTCCTATCGCCGGAGTCGGTTGCACGTATTATAGCAATCAATAAACACGTTGCCAAACCGAGTAGGAAACATGAATAAACGGCATAAATGTAACAACGGAAAAATGACAAAATATTGCACATGTCATAAATCGCAAACAGTATTTACTGCTTAATACAATTTGACCCCGGAATCCTGCCATGACCGGTACCTCACCCATGACATTTAAAACGGTGACATTTACTGCAGAACAGTACCTTAAATAAGGATTTTTAAGCCATTTTAGACAGTTCACGTGCATGAAAGTACAAGTACGTGCTACACATAACGGTCGTCTCAACGAGAAGTATCACGAAAATCAAAACACGCGTTGTTTCTATATACATACACATTTCTCTTTTACGTATGGAAGGTTGTTAACTCGCTGGTGTAACGGACAAGGGTTAAACGTAATCTAATTTCCATAAACTGAAGGAGGCTTTTAGTGCAAACCGATGGCCTGTAAATCGATAGGCCTGGAAAGGTTGTACCAGAAAAGATAATTATTGCTCGCGATTGCCGCACGCGATGTCAGCATTGTTCTCATTGTTAATGGCCAAGTCGGTTTACGGAGTGGATTTGAAGAAATCGAGCGAGCGATGGTACGTATGTAGATACATGGCCCTATTTCAAGCCGACGAAATTTTAGGCACGTTGAATACGCGCTTTGATTGTATGCGAACGATGAGTTTATTTAACATTGATAAAACTCGCAACATCAGGCGGCAGAATTTTTCCTTTTGCTTTAGTCACTGATATTCCATTAATAACATTTATTTATTACGAGTAACGCGTGTATTCGAACTTCTGTCGAAAAATTCAACGGTCATGGAAGATCATAAATCTTCAAATCGCAGGGTAGATGTTAGTAAATAAGAGCTGAGTAAATAAAAACAAACGGAAGCCTTTTAACAGAAGGTTACACAGTGTTACGCACCAACGTTCCGTGGATGTTATCTTTCTGTATTACTAGCGAGTTACATCATTATGTACATTGTTGAATGCACACATTTTTATATCTTCACCTATTAATCTACTGATGGCAGATATTACCTTCCATTTCTTTTACCTACAATAAAGCTCTATGATAAGCAAAGGAAATTTGATTAGTATGGTTTAACGTGAAAAGACAGCACGCTACATTATAACCTTGACTACGGCTACGAGTTGGTTCGCGCGTCACAACAATAACGAATAAAACCTCTTAGCAACATCGTATGATTTTTATGAATGGACTTGATCCTGTATGTGGTAGTGAGTACGCTCACTGATTCAGTGCTCTCACGCGAATCGCTAACTACCAATTGAATTTTAATACTGGTCGCAGTATATTACGCGCACGACAATCGGTTAACGTTCGATCGGATTCAATTGGTTTTCTTAAACAACGCGTGGAAGAACACGTTAAATACTTGCCAGCGAAACGTAACAATACAATCTAATTGTAAGGCTGTCGGCCATTTTCGCTGCTTTGTTTACGTAGAAAGTATCGGGCCGCGACGGTTATAAATATGGTGAAGTTCTCGATGTTCGTCAATGTTAAGATACGAAAATCGTTACTCTTACCTCGAACTGCCAATGGGCCGCTTGTAGCAATTGTTTCGCCTGCTCCCTGGCACAACCTGCGGCGAGTACGAACTGATTGATCATCACCTGCTCGCGGAGGGTGTCCATTTTTTCTCCGTATCACGTTTTAATCGAAATAAAACGAGAAATCGTAACGGACGAGGGTAAAACTGTGCTCGACACGATCACTATGCGGTCTTCCGTGTCACCGGGCTACGATCCTGCCTCGGATTTACGGATTTTTTAGACGCGAGTGCGGCCTACGAGCGGCGAGCAGACTCTTGTTTTGAAAACTAAACTCATCGCAGACGGGTGACGGGCGCCGCGGGTTGTGGAACGTGAGAGACGAGGAGGTTGTGACGTCACTGCCAGCTATTCGTGATTCAGCGAACTGCCTCCCCACTGTTTGGGAGCGTTCTCCTTCCCGTGCACGCTCCCCGCGCTCATTGTTTATTTTCGTGCATAATAAACAATCCCGGGAGGACTACGTGGAATCAACGAGAACTTCTCCATATTTTCAGTCCGGTTTTCATTTATTTTTCGAATATCGCCATGTTCATCTCGTCTGCATCAAATAATACCATACTCTCGAAGTATCAAGTGGGCTTTTACGTAAAAAAAAAAGATAACATAGTTTCATGTTTGATTCCGTGGAAATTCCTATTAGGTCATCCATGCCGGTCCATGATATATTGTTGATTCAGTAAATTAAAATCTCAATAATTGAGGTATTTTTTTAATTTTTGATATAGTATTAACATAGTATAATCGTATCTTTTATTGGAGATAAGTGGTTAGAAAATAGCATCCAATATAAAGATAAAAATTAGGAAACCATATTATGTATTCTTTTATTGACACTTATACTTAACATTTATAATATGCTTTAATATCACAGAATTATCTCAATGGCCTTTTGTATGCCCATAGCTTATCATGATCGTATACAGTGTGAATTTTCTCATACATGTATTTAAAAAAATATAAAAGATCATCATATTGACCCCTGTATCTCTGATCAGGTAACTTACATTTAGGCTGATCTATAATGTTTTCTATGTATTTTCCTTTATTATTATTCATGGCATATTCTGGTGCCATACCGAATGCACAGGTGTGCAATTCTACCAAGAATTGATGAATTGCTTCAATGGTAGCCAAGTACCACCTTGGGCTTTTTTTCTGATGTCTCCAGAACTGTGATATTCTTGATTTTAAAATGACACATCTTAAATCTGCAAATGGAATTGACTTAAATGTCTTCCTATGTCAAAAATTTATATATTTACCTCTTAATCTTTGATCTTTGTAAATAGCTTTTGTCTGATGCCATGTACTGTCTATGAAAATAGCTCTTTTTATAGGAATTGTATCCTGTATTTTATACGTAACTATCTTTCCACTTTCATTTATTTCTTTTATACATAAAGAATCCACTGTTATCCCAGCTTGGCTAGGAAAAATTAAAACAGTCTATGGGATGATATTATAATTATAATATCGAAATGAAGTTTTAAAGAATTAAGTAATTTAAAATATACTGATGATGATATTATACCTCCTCTTTGTTCAATATTTCTGGAAAATCAGGATACGTAAAGATTCTCACATCTTCCGGTGCAAGAATAGCTGCATGGATTGCAGTACTTTTTCCATCAATTTCACGTGCATGCTTGATGATATCAATCTTAATTGGTAGCTGAAATGAAATATGTTTCTTTATTTATATTCGGTTGTGTTTATATTAACCAAATGATTATTTCACAACCTTTATTCTCGGGAAATACTTGTCACTGATAACTGGTAAATGACATGAATAGCAAAAGAATTTTCGCGATTTATAACAGCGTGCACACGTTTCTCTACCCTCTATCGTATCCAAAACTTGTGCATCACTGATTTTTAAGTGTTGGAAGGGTTGTTTATCAATTATTTTCTGTTCTCTCTCCAAGTCTGACAGTTCTTCAGTATCGTTTATCACATTAATCTTAGCCATGTTTTGAGATTACATCAATTGCCTGTTTCACATTTACAATATACTATCAATAATGCAAATAACACTTCACATAATTATTAAAATATTATGGCATTTTGACAGAAATACAATCAACAGACTTAGGCACCGAGGACTGATTACTGAAGGAGTGTCTCACATAAAAGTCGGCAAGTTTTTACGCCCTCTAGAATACAATTACCACTGTGGGAGTGTAGCGTTTCCTATGTCATCGACAGAACTGGCAATATCCCTGGCAGAAATCTGTAACGAGCCTGTCACTCATTTGGCCAGGACATACATGGTCTTATATCCCGAATAATTATAGTTGCATAAGTATTCATTTTTCATTTATTTCTTGATAATCGTACAGGATTCTTTGAGTAATATTAAAGGATGTAACTTAAAAAATGTGACCTGTAGGACTAGAACTTGGACAAGAGTGAAATAAGAATGCCGGGGTTCGTTATATTTATTTATTAATCTTTATTAACCATACAATTATAAGTACAGAGATTTTAACCTATGAAATGCTTCATTTCCTTTTATTTATAATTACCATTTCTTCGTTTGATTCCAATGTCTCGGATGTGATACCAAACGAATCAACTGGTATTTAAATTGTGTTTGACTTTCATCGAAGTTTCCACATGTCCTTGGCTTAATTGTAAATAAATTTGTTGAATTCTGTAATTAAAATTTGTTGTATATTCGCATAAAAGAAATAGGAATCAAATGATAGTGTCTGAATCTGACGAGATGAATAGGAAATCGAGCCTTAATTAAAGACTGATAGTTGCAAATGTATTTTCTAAATCCAGCGTCGTGAATACGTGAGGTGATGATTTATAAATTCTCTCTCTCTTCGCATTTCTAATTAAAATCTTTTCGCGCCGATGATGGAAGGAATGTATCGACGTTTGATCAAGCGGCAAGCACCAATTATTGCTCTCGTTTTTCAATAATTAGCTGATGAGCGAACCAGGTATCTAAGAAAGAAATGAAATGGGCGTCATCTCATGCGTTTCCTTTTAATTAACCATTCGTTTGACATGGACAGTTAGTCGAATTATTCTTGAGCTTTTTCTACTGTGACAATGATAAAATCGTGTAATTACTTCTGACTTGACTTTCTGTTCGTAAAATACAAAAAACTTCCAGCTGATTGTAATAGCTTTTAAATCCCATCTCGCGGATTCTGCGTTTCAATATTTAGATTTCATTTTCATTACATGCCATTCCAGAAATGGCACTTCGACATTTAAATAAATGTACAAATTTGTTTGTAAAGATATTGGAGGTAAATAATTAAATTTATTAAATTAAGCAGTAATATTTGCAACTAGTATTTATATATATTAAGCATGTTTTTCTTTGTGGTTCATTATTCAAATATTAAAATATTTTATTTGAACCACATTTCCATTCCATTTTCGTGTGATCTTTATCTTTTAAAATCTCTGGAATGACTTGTTTTGAATTATGATCGCAATTAACCAGATATAATGTTGATAATCCGTTAGTAAACAGATTTTATAAGTACTGTAACCTGAGAAAGATGACTAAGTGCATTCATAAATTGTCTTCTGCCATCTGAAATTTATGAACTTAAAGAAAAGCAAGTTTAGTGTTTGGTTTATGTGTCGGTAAATATGCGTCATTACGTGGCTGGTCGTTAAATATATGGACGGAAGAATTGATTTTATTTATGTATATATTCATATACGTAAAATAGTTTCCTAATTAACTCATTCATTAATACCTAGAAAACATTATCGAACTGATTTTCCTGGAATTGTGAGATTGAAGGCAAATTTTTCGAAAATGAGACTAAAAATGGAATAAATTGTTTAATAAAATATCGCATGCACACGGGTAATGCAGGTCACAAACAATATAATTCTCAGTTTTTAAACGAGCGTATTGTTTAAAATTTCAATTAACTTCATATTAAATCGAACGATTTTCATCGTGCAAATTTCTTCTGCGATAACGTGTCGATTAATTGAAATATTGAGTACCTATATTGATACATCGTTAAGTGAGAATGTTTTCAATGAAATTAAATACTTTTAACATAGTTTCCATCGTGCAGTCTTCTGAAAGCTGCGTAAAAAGGGCGGTGACCTGGGAATTATAATATGTGACTTCTACAGCCTGCGTTAAGTAGGTAATGGAAGCTTTCGTAGTCATTTAGCTTTCACACTTCAGAGAATAAGTACTGTATAGGTCACACATCATTGAATAGAAAATAAATTCTGCTTATTCGTCTACATACCAGATCAGTCGAAACATCGTGTGGGTATTTACTTTGCGTTAAACGTTTTGTCATGAATTTTCATTTTCAAACTGGTTGGCAAAAGAATACGATAATTTATATGCGAATTAATGGAAGGTACCTTTTTGCATTTTATCGCGGAGTAAACTGACAGTGATGCATTATTTGTATATGTATACGTATAAAAGCTTCTATTGCATAGATATGGAGCTTAGTAAAGTATGAATGAAAACACTTATAAATTACGCTACAGAAATAGTATTATCCATTTTGTAAAATTACATGAATGCTCGTATTTTATTTAATTTGATGTAATTCATAGCATATTGCATACATTCCGTAACCTGTAATAAATTCACGGAAACAATTTTGTAGAAAGCAATTGCCGAAAAAGGGAATAAATTACTTTAATCCCTTTTCATGTTTCCACGACACGAGATTAAAATAAATAATTGTTAGTATTGTGCTTAGGTAGATTAAAATGTCGACCTGCACTGGAGAACTAAAGCCGCTTTTTCGATTTCCATGCTTAAAACCCATATAGAGATTAAATATGGCGACGAGAAATTTTACAAACATATATATTTTTTGTGAGTAATTGTCATCATCGGATATGATTATGTCTATCGATCAATCTATGCAATATTATCAGGGGTCTTATTGAATACCTTCTGTGTTTAGTCGATGCCCTCGGCTGTGTGCCAATTCCCCTATTATGTCTTCGGCTGGCAGCCAATTAAACATTCTAATTGAAATTCTAATTGCCACGGGGTTATTTAATCTCTAAAATTCAGATCCGTTCATTTGATTTAACGTCAAAGATGAAATAATGTATCATTAATTAATTGTAATTGGCTTCATTTGTTTCGCCTCGGATTTGATTACTCAATGGGCAGATGAAGGTATTCTTTTGAATGAAGGTATTCGTTTAACTATTGACATTCAATGTAGGTGTAATTTTGTTATGAATTATTCTAAGGTAAAACATTATTAATGTGTAAGTAGTTTTTCTAAAAATTTGAGATACTTTCTGTCGCTGGCAAAGAAAAAATTCTCGCCTCGGAATCGAACGAGCAGAATGATTGATCCCTTTTGTTACGAGACTCTCTCGATAAAGTTCTACGGGAGAGAGTGTGAATAAAGCTCGCGTGTGTGCGTGCACAAAGCTTCATTCAATCGTACTTCGGATAGTTAATTAAACTTCGAATTTAATACGCGATCAGGTACAGATTATTTTCAGTTGAGAAAAGGCTTAGACTTGGGTATGCAAACCATCTCATCTATTTATTGGCAAACGCGGATGTACCTGTGTACAGGGTGTGAAGAAATATCTCAACAGTCAAAGGTTCACTATACATCTTCGGATAGGTGAAGATCTTTTAAAAAAGATCTCTCTCTCTGTCTCTCTTTCTAAAAAATCAAGATAATAATCTTTTCAATATTCTCGGAAAATTTATAAAAAAATCGACAGTTCCTTGATCGGAATTTATTATTTTTATTTCTATTTCTCGAAACTAATCATTATAAGAATTTTATAAAGATTGAAAATTTTTTGCTTGTAAGTATATTTATCTTTTTATTAATTTGCTTAATTACTCCAACATACTTGTACCATATCACAAGCTTAGATTGCCGCACGTGCCTTCAGTGATGGATAATCGCCCCTCGGTGCACCTCTATTTAACACAAGATCCTCCGCTGTCAGGAACGAAATCGATGGCCATACAGAATCATCCAATAACCCCAGGAACATCGTTCGCATGATAGATTCCATAGGGTAGATTCGACAAACGAATTCGCGCGTTGATTAACGTTTGATCAACTCGATCGAGATTAAGTATCGTCGTTTGCAGGGTACTCGCACGAAACAGGCCAGGTGTCGATTAGCCCAATTTTTTTGTTGACCAAAAAGATAGGTACACGAGGTATAACATGAAGACAGTCGATTCTCCATGTAGTTTGTCTCGTTTGTGTCTAGCGTCCTCCGGGTATATGTAACATTACTGTATGTATCTACTTGGCGCTTACAACAGTCGTTCAATCTTCAAGAAAAACAGTACATAAGTACCTCTTTTCCTCCATCTTTCCTTTTCCAATCATTTTATTTTAGTGTTAGCAAATGTTCATAATATCATTATCAGTTATCGTTTGTTTCCTATTGAAATGCTTAGAATCGTTTCCACAGGATAAAAGTGATCCTTAAGTATATCCCATGCCTCTAACGAGCTTTGGAATTTTTCATTACATGGTACCATCCAATAACGTTCAAAGCGCACTGCCATAGTGTACCCACTATAACATCCGAGTAAAATCGTTATTTCCCATTTCCTTAATTGCTAAACAACGTCGCCGGTCGCTAACGCGAACTATACTTCGGACTGGTAGAAAAATCGAGATTTGTTTTACGGCCTCGCACTCGTTAGTTATAACTAAAACCCGATATAGGTAGTTAAATTTTGTCGTCAGTCTACAATTAATATAGCAAATTGATTTTTTAAATTTGAAACTATTGGATTATGGGCGGGTCAATTGAATCAAGGCTCAGTGTTATATTATCAAGCACTCAGTATTATATAAGCCACCAGCAATTTTATCATAACTGTGGTTATAAGGAATGCATAGCGCATTTGTGAATTTAGGAACACGTCTGTCTATAGATACGGGAACGGCAACAGGCGGTCAGGTCGGTTCAGTCGAATAGTTACTCCACTGCGGGAATTAGTTAACAGACCGGGGGTCTGGACGTTAAGAGCACTATTAGCAGCGATGACGGTCAGCACGGTGTTACCACAACGGCAAAGTCTCGCACCGATGACGAGGTTTAATTCCATTACGATGGAATTTCTCGATGGTCCCGCGAGTAAAGGTACGGACGATACATCGGTGTTAAGTGGACTTTATCGCCTCCTCATTGGATTACTGCCGAATTACTGTGTCAATCGACCACCAGACGCGCGTTTCTCTGAATCCAGGAACCACCCTCGCGCATTGTTTACTGATTTTAACGTTCAGATCTGATAAGTCCATTAGATCGTTTCGAATGTTGACTAACCCGCTTTGTTTCCGCGAAACATCATTTCAATCGAAATAATTTTATACTTATGGCTAAGTGAATGATGCGGAAGAAATTCCGTATAGAGTATTGGGGAACATGACACAAATCCGCCTGATAAAAAAGTCATTTGACGTCGCCATTCGCACGAATGAATATTCATTTAAATTTGTATATCACAATGGATTCATAATGATATTGCACGCCTACGCTTGTTCATTTCTCGAGCATGAATTGTTGTTTAATGGTATACGAGTGTTCTTTAATGGTGAGAAATTATTTTCGCGCGAGTACACAGACGCACATCGCGGTAACGAGCGTAGTTACGAGACAAGGGGTAGGTGAATCTTGCTCATACTTGTGGCCTACGTAAGGAGAGACGCTTGAACACCCAACGGTGTGCGTGCCTAATGAGAAATAGTTTAGTATACAGCTTCTTAATTCACGAATTTCACTCGTTCACTCGATAACGCGAGGTGCGAATAAATTCGTTCGTTACGTTTCGAAAATATTTAATATGTAAATAGATTCGGTACTCGCTTTAGACAAACAAGTTATACGAGAAAGATCTATAACAGAATTAATTAATATTGCTGTTTATACGGTGGACATATAATAATCGCAAAATCATCAAAGCAATCCCTCTTTTAATTAACTTGTGTTATTGAATTTATATGCATTAATGTATTTGAGAAAGATACTATACAAATTTTACAATAATGACTGGGGATTGTCATATAAACTTTAAACGAAAGCTTTATGTAAATACAGGATAACAAAAGATTGATTGTTATTATAGCATTAATATAAAACGTAAGTTATAGTATTGAAAAGTTTTTCGATTGAGAAAAAAACGAAATCGTTATAATATTTTATCGATGACAATTGAAATGTGACTTTTGTTATTTTATCGATTACATTCGGGAGAAACGCAACGATTTTGCGGTATTAAATTCACACGAATTTGTAAGAACTCTGATTTGCAATAAGACATAAATAATATTTTAACGAGGGAAGAGGGAGACGAACGTATTTGAATAATTTAAATTGTGAAATCGATGTTTGAAGTAATTTAAAACAGCTTCGATTTCGGATATAATTAATGTAGCATCCTTTTTGATATTTCGTAATACGTACTAGTTCTCATCTTGATTAACTTCATTACCCAAAGTTTGATGCCAGGGCAGATGTTGCATTTTCATAATAACCGCTACTGGTCAATGTGTACAACATGCAAATAGTTAAATTGCAAATTCATCATGCATAATATGGATTCGAGAATTATGTGAAATTGAAATTAGACGTACGTTCATTACATACAAGCGTATTATAATAAATGAATGTAGTTAAATGCCATGCCAGTGGAAACGGTCTCATCATATTCAGATGAAATTAAGTTACGTGTCCGCAGAAGAAATACCTTAGTTGAAATAATAACGATCGTTAAAATATCAAAACAATTTTCGTGATGAATGATGGTCATAATTTCGTGATGCTTCTCTTTAAATTCTTTTCAAGACCAATAGTTTGAATTAAATACAAAGAGATTTTCTTAAACGATTTCCCAAAAAAGGATTCAACTCAAGGCATTTATTTTTTAATGTAAATATCCAAAATTTACGTAATAGTCCTGCGTACATAAAAAAGAGAGCAAAGGATTTGTATTTTTTCTTTTTATTTATTTGGGAAAGAATAATAACGATTTTGTAAAAGTTTATCACTTCAAATATTGAGCACGTTCTTTAAGAGTATGGAAATAAATATATGTATATTCATGGTAATTACATATTTGACATTTTCAGTTGGCGATTGTTTAAGAAGTAAATGCGCCCTGGATATCTTTATCGTGATCGGATTTTGGTTAATCCCGAGATAGACCTTTTAATCCTAAGCTGGAAGGTGCGAAGTTCGAAGGGATGGATCGGTTCCATAGGGTTAGAGCAGCTCTTCCCGGCGTGGGAATGCCGTGTCGAGCGGAGTCGAGTCGAGTCGGTACGGCCGGCTATAAAAGCCCTCTCGCACCGAGCCGTCGACGTCACACGTCGTTAGTACTCTGCACGGTGAGGAAGTCCCGACGTACCACCTGTTATCCTGGACGGCACAGTTATCACCAAACCGAAACGAATCGAATAGAAGAAACAACGTAATTGAACTCGTCGCTTGTACGAACAAGTATCGGCAAAATCTTAGAAAATACCGGAAGTTGATTTGTCAGGATCCCGATAATCCGAGAGGCTCACGATAACTAATTCGCGAGTCTTCCCTTTTCCGGCGGCTTGTTCAAAGGGGAGATTCTTATCTACGAGGGAAATCCTACGATCTCTAATTGTCCGGGTAAGTATTTACTCATTTTTTTCTATGTTTACTAGTTTTGGCGGGATGATAAGTACGGTGGTTTGAAAAAGTGCCGTGTTCGTATTCAAGCACGCATTCAAGAGTGCACCTATATTTCCTGGATATCTTTGCTTATTCTCGTTCGCTTCGACACTCTCCTATTACTTACTGTAGAAACTAGTTACGCTTGGAGATCGGCGCGTGAAATGTCTACATTCTTCCTCGACGAGACGCTGCGCTGTGGTGTAACGATTTGGAATATTACGTGCGTGTGTTTGTCAGTGCAATACGTGGTTCGGGAGATTAGTGCAATGAGATTACGAAAAACGCGCGATTTATCGAATTGCATTATTGGTTCGCCTATTTTTAGAACGCAGTTTCGCAAGTCCCGCTGGAATTTCTCGATGTCTCCTCGTCTTCGTTAAGCATCTAGCGCAATAAAGTGACAGATGCGAAAGTGAAAAGTAACGATAAGAGCGGATCAAGAGCATTAAGACAGATCGTCGAGTCATAGAAACGTTCGTACGTGAATATCGGTCTGGCTACGACGATAACGACGAATCGCAATGCACGGTCAATCGATTACGCGTTTTGTATTAAGTAGACCTGCCGATTTTAATAATCGAAAATGCAAATCGAGTGATCGGCGAGGAGATATTTGTTTTCCCTCCTTTTTTTTATAGTTCATTCGGTTCCGTACGCTTTCGCGGAAGCCGCGTCTTGCCTCGAAAATTTTACTGCTATCCGCGTTCTCAAACGTGACTCATATGCCACAATTTAGATTTCGTCACTACTTGCATACGCGTAACAAAAATAACGGGTTTCGATGGAAAATTCGCACCGTTTTCATGTTGATATTAAGTCCCAATGTATGTATGTACAATGATTCAGTCAATCTATCTCGAGTGCACGTTTCATTTTCAATTATCCGACAAGATTGATCGAATTAGAAAATAATATTGAACTCTTTAAGTTGTATGAGCCTTAGGATTTCTACTGATAGATTAAAAAATATGATAAAAGGCTGTGTTCAATACTTGAAGCGATTAAAAAAATTTCATTTACTGGGAAGTATTCGATGTGTTTCATTAAGTGAATCTGATAAAATTTCAATGGTTTGTCATTAGTTTTACTTAACGGTTCATAAAATCTTGAGTAATCCATCGAAAAATGGTTGTCTGATAGTCAATTATAATTTTAGTTACTTTATTAGGCTTATTAACCGGTGGCAATTTTGTTCGCGTCAGTATTCTGATTACCTGTTTCGGGGAGTCATTTCAAAATGTTTCACGCTTTTCCGCCTGTTAATTAACGTCAGAGGTTAACGATCAACTATGTAGACCCTTCGCGTGATACGTATCGCGTTGCGTGTTAGAAAGAAGGTAACCGCTCCTGCTGCAGCGCGAGTAATTTGACATAACAACCTGTACACGCTTATAATTTTATTCTTTATAGAAAAAATTCATTATGTATAATGCAAAAATGTACTCACTTCTAATTTTTTACACACTAGGCAGATTTTAAACGCACGACAACCTGCATGTATTTACGTTGGATATATCTTTTTGTATAACTTGAAATGCAACTGACTTTTTGAAAGGGATAGGAATATTTCTGGTAATACTATTTAAAATAGTAATAGGAAATCTCGTTGGAAACGAAAAACTCCGAGTGGGTCATTGTATATACTATAAAGCATCCCTATTTATCGTAAACGATCGCGATTTCTTTCTCGTTTCCACGATTGGATCCAGACCCAATGGGACCAAAGACCTGGTCTACGTTTCCTGCGGGTATTGAGAATATTGGATTCGCCTATATTGCATTGCGAATGTATACGTACGTTACCGCCTTCGCACGATTCGAGGAGTCGGCCGGCGTGTAACCAGCCCACACGAATTTCTTATTTTCCGTTCAACAATTTTCATGCGTGGCGTCGCGGCGTGCGTTCAAACGTCACTCGCCGATTTCGTGACGTACGAAAGAAACCGCGTGGCCAAATAAGAGCATCGGTTCTCTCTGACGAGCGAAGGAACATCAATTACCGTTTGTTTTCAGCGAGACGATCGAATTTATTTTTTCGAAATATTAAAACGCTTCGCGTTAAATGATGTTAGCACGATATAAAATCGTTTTATTCCGCCAACGAATGATTGCTCGCGGAGACTTTCCATAGCATCGGCGGGAAGTTTACGCTTTCTCTGTTGATCATAAAACTATAGTTGGGAAAAAAAAGCGTTAAGGATTTACAAGGATCACGTATTCTTTCCCCATCTATATCCCGTCGTTCCTAAGCACGCGGGAACTTATCGCTCGAAGGATATACGGATCTTATGAAGCTTTTAATATAACTCTAACGGCGCGAAATTATCCTATAAAAATTTTGCCAATCGTTCACCAACGGCGAGCGTGCGGAGATAAAAGATCTTGTTCAATTTCAGCAGAATTTTACCGCTTATCTCACAGATTTATAACAGTAGAAATAAAGAGCATTATATGTATGATTATTAATCTCACGGAAAAAATCGCAGGGCGACGCATCGATAAGCAGGGTAGTGTTCGTTATTTGAAAGACGGTTTGTTCCCCCAGGAAAGGTATGAGAGTTCGAGAGCGTAAGAACCGCGTAGCAATCCATCCGGTTTCAGTTGTGATTGGAAATTTAATTTTTATTTCCCATTGTACCATGTCAGTTGAAAGTCCGAGGATCCCATGACCTCCCGGGGCTCGAGTTTTCTTCGAAATACCTATAGCTCTTCGGCGAAGTAATATGGCTTTCGGAACGGTGCAAGCAATCTCAGTTTACTCGCGAACCCGATTCAAAGTTTTCTCGCTCTTCTCGAACTGGACCGACCGTTAGGTGCGTCAATTAGTTCGCACCCTTTTGATTCGCCCGTTTCGAGCAACATCCATTTAAATAATTTCTCGGAACGAAATAATTTCAACTGATTGTTAAAAGGAACTTCGAAATTAATCTTGTTGTATCGAGGCTCTTTATATTGATGAAATAATCGAGTTAACAATTAAGCTTACGTGACTCGGCCACGAAATATAATCTTTATAGGATCCAGATGAGATTTACGCGACGAGCTCTGTAACACGCCGGTCCTCTCGTTAATCCAATTTTTTTCGAATTTCAATCGAGGACCCGTCGAAAGTTTCGAACAGCGCAGCCATCGATTTCCTATCCCAGTGTTCCGCGGCTTCTCGAGATCGAGTATAGGAATATCGTCGATTGTTCCGACTTTCCGACAATAGTGCCGTTGACAGCTCACACCTTAATAGAATTATCGAGATCTGCTTCGTCCTAAACTAGATTATAACAGCGTTTCGTTAACGTCCATTGTCCGTCGACACTTTCGAATCTATCAGATTTTATTGGATGAGAAAAAAGTTTATGAACGC